>JASDQU011029257.1:36663-54889 GCA_032191745.1 Picea mariana
GGTTCAAATGGTTACCCTTGGCAAAATGGTGGTATAACACTTCCTTTCATACTGCAACAAAAATGACACCATTTATGGCACTTTATGGATACCACCCTCCTTCCATCACTTTTTCTTTAAAAGAAAAATCTAAGGTTCAAGCAGTGGAAGATCACATCGAGAATCAACAACAAGTTCTCCAAATATTAAAGGACAACCTGACCATGGCACAGAATCGCATGAAACAACAAGCAGATCAACATCGTAGTGAAAGAAGTTTTGAAGTAGGGGATTGGGTGTTTTTAAGACGACAACCATACAAACAGATGTCCCTCAAGCAAGCTAAGAAGGATAATAAATTATCACCAAAGTACTATGGCCCTTATAAGGTGTTGCAAAAGATTGGTACTATGACATACAAATTGGAGCTGCCTGCATCTTCACGAGTACACCGAGTTTTCCATGTTTCATTCTTAAAAAAGGATATAGGTGAAAACATCCCAGTTCAAACTATATTTCCAGAACTTGATGAGGAAGGAAAAATCATATTGGATACTGAAGCCATCACTGACACAAGAATTCGTCAGCTAAGGAATAGATCCATTTTTGAGTATCTCATTAAATGGAGGAAACTACCAGCTGAAGATTCCACTTGGGAAGATGAGTCTTTTATAGAAAAGCATCTAGAGTTACTCAAGCATTGCGGACAACACTTGTCTCAAGGGGAGGGGCATGTTAAGCCCTAATATTGGCTCATTACCACTTAATTGGGGCATATTATATTAGGAATGTTATTTTATTTATGTCATCTTTAGGCCATTAGTTGTAATTATACCTCCTAATCTCCTATATATACCAAGGAGACATTTTCATTTTGAATCATCTTGTACTTGAAAATTTAAGTGGGGTAAAAGGAGGTTGCCTCCTCGAAGAGGCTTATTATCTGAAATTTTCTCTTTTTCAAGGCGTTGAGTACTTTTTCTGAGGTTTTTCTATGCTATATTGATGTTTGGTTCTTAACAGATTCTTATACCTTCTTCCTTTTGGAGTTTTTTTTCCATTGGTGCTTCCTTGTGTAATCAACTGACATATGTGAAAAGAATTCAAGAACAAGCATTCAAATATTCCTATTTCATTATCATCCATTAGGATAATTTTTCTTTATATTTGAATGACTCTCTGAACCAATTTATGAAACACTATTTAAATCCAATTTCATATATCTATCCAAACATGCTAAGTGTTCTTGCTAATACATCTCTATCCATATTGTCCATGACTCTTTTACTTAACTATCCATAATGTCGACCCATATTTTACTGTACTATCATGAAGTCTTCACTACTGCAACTGATCAATATGTTATATTGTACTTCTACTTAGTGACTGCTCTAAATCTGTTAACTTGAACTCTACAAGATGCTCGAAGAATGGTTCTCTAAACTGTCTCAACTATGGAATAGACTCCCCTTGTATAATATTCATATTACCAGGGAGTATCCAAGCCAGATGGCTCAGAAAAATACCTTTCCAATGCAGTCATCATCCTCGTTGGTAGACTCAACATCTCTATGAACTATGGCTTATTTATTTCTATCTRTGGATTCATCTTGCACTACAATTCCTGAAAGTACAATCTCTTGAACATGTTCCTTATTTACCTGCTCTTCTTTTCTTTCATTTCTTCTCCAAACCTTTCTGTATCTGACATCTTCCTTTTTCTTTATAGATTTGTATTCATCTCGTATTATTGTCAATCTTTCCATCTCTAGGACTTGGTCTTTGTTCACATGTTCTTCATTATGATATTTGTTTCCTTGTCTTTCTTGTAYTATATAAAGTCTTGTGATTTATGGAATTTGTTCTTCTTTCGCTTACTCTTCAGGGACTTGTTATTTATTCATGTGCTCTTTTTCTTGTTCTTTTCTTTTCCAAACCTTAGCATATCCGATATTTTTTTCTTTCTTCATGAATGRCATTGTCATGCTTCTACAATTCTGAGCTATATRGCCATAGTTGTGTCATTTGTAACATTCAATATTATGTGGGGACACATAAGTATTTATTTMTTGAGTATTTCTTTCATAATCCCTACAATCTGCAACCTTATGTCCAAATTTAGTACAATAAAAACAATGACCATAAAAGGAATTTACATACCTAGGAGTGAATGATCTTCTTTGAGGTGTAGTCATTATGAAATCATGCTTTGGTTGATCACAATCTTCTCTTCCATTGATTCCTTCATTATGAGTGAAGCTTCTTGGTTGTCTGAATGTGGAAGGTCTTATTTGATATCCATCTCTTCTATAGTATTCTTCTTGAGTCTTCTATCCTTTTGGAATATTCCTCTTTAGGGGCTTTCATTCTTCCTTCTTTATAGAACCTTTGGTGAATTATGCATAACTCTTATGCTTCTCTTCACTTTTTCTTTCCGATGACTTGTGAAATTTCTCTTCAACTATCTTTACTGATGATGTGGATGCTTCTTCAATGTTTTTCTTGAGCTTGACAACTTTTACTCTTAAAATAACAACTTCTTATTCAAGCTTCTCACAATCCTCTTCCTTCTTCTTCATCTGGATCTTCATTACTTCTTCAGTTCTTCTTGCTTCTTCAAGTTGGATCTTCAAGGTGACAATTTTTTCTTCAAGTTCTCTTTCTTGTTGAATGTATACTACTTAATTTGGATTTTATGTCTCATCACTTTGAATTTTCAAATACGGACATTCAAATTCAATATGTCATCCTTTTTCACATTTAAAGTAGAAAAACATACTTCTGTTGATTCTGTACTCTTGTTCCTCTGAATTTGTCAGACATGATGAACATCTTTCCTCTTGTTCTATACCTGCATCTTATTTGGATTTCTCTAAATCTATGATGGGTGAATAATATATATTATGTAGCTTATCCCAAAGTTATTTAGCTGATGAACATTTACCTACTTTGTCCTTTATTGAATCATATATTCCTTCCAAAATGAAATGTTGATTAAAGTTGGTTGTCATTGATGTCAACCTTTGAAGAAAGCCCCATGGCACAAGGTTTGTGTAATAGACCCAATATTGTTTGATGTAAAGATGACTCATTATTGTATTGTCATGGTTGATAAGAAGTAAAAATGGATGAACTCCAAAGTGGTCCCCTTATGGTGAAATCCCTCACGGGAAGATTCTTTGCGGAGTGAGAGATCCCATGCTTATTTGAGGAAAAATGAGATGAAGGGTAGTGAATTTGTGATCGGAACTATCCTATATGGATAGTGCTTGTCATGTCATTTCCAGTGGTATGTGGAATGTCACATAACTCCTCACGATTAGAGAGTTATGACCATATGAAGTTGGAGAACCCTCACAAGTCTTATAGAAGCCACCAAGAGTGAAAATGATTTGCAAAAAGAAACTGTTTTAAATCAAGAAGCCCTAAAATAAGGAAAGTGTAAGGCTACATGAAGATATAAATAAGAGACAAAGCTCACTCATAAAAATACACTTGTACATATTGTATATCTATTTTCTTGTGTAAAGATTCCTGTAAATACTTGTGGATACATTTGAAGTGGTGAACATCTAAGGTAGCACGAAGGGTTGACGACGAAATTCTTGGATTCACATAAAACCCTATTTTCTAAGGCGTACGTGAGCTATCTGTGTATAGGGTGAGTACACGTATGCGGATTGGATTTGTATAGGGTGCATATGTACGCGGGCAGGATGTGTATAGGGTGCGTACGTACGCGGGTTGACTATGTATAGGGTGCGTACATGTATGCGGGTTGTTTGTGTATAGGGCGAGTACGTATGCAGGTTGGATGTGTATAGGGTGAGTACATGTTGATAAAGACATGAAAATCGAGAGTATGAAGGTGCAAAGGTTCTAGATTCTAAGATCAATCTCCCAGGAAGGTCTAGAGTGCTCAGATACATCAGATCCATCCATTGGTTCAAAAGGTATGTCTTATTTCTATGAATAGTTGGATTTTGAAGTATGCATGAGGAATGACAATGGAGATTTGAGGATTCTCCCTAGGGCGACTAGTGGCTACATGGTATCTTCTGTATAAGTCATATCTACAAAAATATAGTGCTGGTATATTTATCATTGATACTTCTTGTTAAGGCACATCTTGTATTTCTTGGCATATGGATAAGAGTTTTTATGGTACATGGTTGAGATATTGTATTTATTGATGTATTGAGAAGTTGAATATCAAAAAGGGGCTGATGACTAAGTTCATGTGAGGGATATTATACTTGTTCATTATTACACATACCTATATGACACATGAATAGAGATAGACATACTTGTCTTGAGTAGAGGTTATGCATGAGGATGCATGCACAGGGTACAGTTACAGTTTGGATACAGTGACAGGTTATAGATCTATGTGAAAGAAGTTACGAAGGGTCATAAGTTTTAAAGTGAAACGAAACCCTAGTTTCAAAAGGAATACACAGGCTTCATAACATATAGGGCGCACACATACGTGGGTTGCATAACAGATAGGGTGCGTATATAAGTGAGCTGCATCACTACATGTCATGTTTCTATTGTATTTTTGTAGATACATGTTCAATTCAGGTACAGATTGATTACATGACAATTGTACATAATGGATACAGGTTGATAAAGTTGTACAATAGTATATCTCACAGTGACAGGTTGACAGTGGTTCCATCATTCTACGTCTACTTTAGGGTGGCAGGATGGGGCAAGGATAGGTGGTTGTAGCCACCTTCCAGTTGTAGCTGGAGAACTTAGGGGGTTGTAGCATCCTTTTGGTTGTATCCAAAGAATTGGGGAGTTGGAGC
Source organism: Picea mariana (assembly GCA_032191745.1). NCBI lineage: Eukaryota > Viridiplantae > Streptophyta > Pinopsida > Pinales > Pinaceae > Picea > Picea mariana. The sequence goes on from JASDQU011029257.1 coordinate 41,457, forward strand.
TTCCCTCAGGTTGTATCCTGAGAAACTAGGGGGTTGGAGCCTCCTTCCAGTTGCAGCTGGAAAACAAAGGAAGTTGATGCTTCCAATGAATGTGATTCTTCAAGACATCTAAGAAAAGGAATTTCGTGGTTTTCTCTCTATTTGGGTTTCCACGTAAAACACTGGTGTACTGTGTATGTGTGTGATTGTTCATTTCTTATTTCTCATTATTGGATAATAATTCTACATTGATATAACACTTGGATTATTTGGAGAAAATGATTATAATTATGCTATTACTGATTCACCCCCCCTCTCAGTAAGCCAACAATTGGTATCAGAGAAGGTTCCTTCAGAAATTAGTTTAACCATTGAAAGGTAGATCATGGAGAGTACCAACTCATATAAAAATGGAATACCACACTTTGATGGACAAAAGTATGCTTTTTGGAGAATAAGGATGAAGACATATATATAGGCACATGGGCTTGAAATTTGACAATCAATTGTAGATGGATACACAGTACCAACAGTTCCACCAATAAATGACAAAGCAGTGAAACTTGGTCAGAATAATTAAAAAGCTACAAATGCACTTTTGATTGGTCTCAATGAAACAATATTCACCAAAGTTGCACATTGTAAATAAGATAAAGAGATTTGGGACAAGATTCAAAATATTTATGAAGGAGTTACAAAAGTCAAAGAAGCAAAACTTCAAACTTACAGAGGTCAGTTCAAAAAACTAAAAATGAAGGACAATGAGAATATTGTAGCCTACTTCTTAAGAGTTGATGAAACATTGAATCCAATCATAGGATTGGGAGATGAAATCGAAGAATCTATAATTGTTCAAAAGGTACTAAGATCTCTTCCCATAAGATTCAACCCTAAGATATCAACACTAGAATAAAGATCAGATCTAAAATCAATAAGCATGGACAAACTGCATGGAATCTTCACAGCATATGAAATGTGAACTGAACAGAAAAATCCAGATGTAAAAGATGCAGCCTTCAAAGAATCCAAAGGATCAAAGAAAAATAAAAAGGAACAATAAGTTTATAGCAACAACAATGACATCTCAGAAGATGATGAAGAAGTGGCCAACTTCGTCAAAATACTGAACAAGGGAACCAATGGTAGGTATAGAGGTAATATTCCTTTAATTTGTTTTAATTGTGATGGTATTGTTCATTTTGATAACAAATGTCCTCATAAGAAAAAGAGAAATAATGAATGTTACTCAAAAGGAAAACACATCTAAAGGAAAAAGAACTAGAAAGAAAGATTTCAAGAAAAGCTTATGCATCAAAGAAAACATCTCATCATCAGATGAAGATGAAATCGGTGATAGTGAGACAGGAAGAGTTCTATTCATGGCAGTAAAAGATTCTGACAAAGAAGACTCTGAAGAATAATATGAAGAAGCCGAAGAAGGATATGAAGAAGTCAAAGATGAAATTGAAGAGGCATAAGTTGAATATCGAGAAAAATTAACATGTGCCATAGAAGTTATCAGAAGATAAAAGAAGAAAAAAAAGAAACTACAAGCAGAACTAGACAAGAAAAAGGACACTCGAGAACTAGAACAAATGATCACAAGATTGAAGGTTCAAATAGAAAAAGATAAAAGAATTGAAGAAGCACTCAAAGAAAGACTAGAAGAAAAGGACAAGATCATTGGAAACTTGGAAGAAAATATTGCCACACTAATAAAGGATATTCAAAAGAAAAATATGCAGAATGGCTCAAAAGTTTTGGATGACATTATCAATAGTAAAAAATCTCATCTTGACAAGTCTGGACTTGGATACAATTAGACAGAAAAGGGATCAAGCTCCAAAACAACAAAGCATGAAACAAATCCAAAAAGCTATGCAGAAACAATCAAAGGGGATAGGAAGATATACAAGGAAGATTACAGGGATACTCCTCCACCAAGAAGATTTAGATTTCAGAATCAACAACAGACAGATAGGCCTCAAGAAGAAGAAGGATTCATAAGAGCAACCTCTTTCAGAAGATATTCAACTCCCAAGTATCAAACTATATTTTTTGGTTTATGTTATGCATGTAATAATTTTGGACATAAAGCTGTGAATTGCAAAGCTAACAACAGGAACAATAACAACTTTGAGAGTCATACACAAAGGGGTTATTCAATAAGACCCAGTGAAACAAAAAGAATAAGTTACAACATGTTTGAATCTTTGAGCATTGAAGTGGAATGTTACAAATGTAACAATTTTGGATGCGTGGCCAAAGATTGCAGAATGACAGTCCCTCCTAAAGAAACTCAACAGAATAACAATAGTCATAGACAAGAACTTTAGAAAATGACTTGGATAAGAAAGCAAGATCAGTATAGCAATGAAGAATGTACGGTTTCTCTACAAGCTAAGCAGAAGAAACATGGTTGGTATGTTGACAGTGGGTGTTCAAAACACATGACAGGTGATAGAGACAAATTTCTTACATTGCGAAAGGAAAGAAATGGATCAGTATCCTTCGGAAATGATAATTAAACCAAAACCATTGGAGAATGCACAATTCGATTGGGAACAAGAATAAAAAGGCACAAAATGTTCTACTGGTAGAAGATATGAAACATAATATTCTAAGTGTGAGTCAAATGTGTGACCAAGGTCATAAAGTTACTTTTGATTCACAAAAGTGTGAGATAAGAAGAGAAGGTTCAGGGAAATTGGTCAGTACAACTGCAAGAACTTCAAACAACATATATGTGTTAAGTGAAATTGGAAATGAAAAGTGTTGTCTAGGAAAGGAAGATGGAAGTTGGATATGACATAGAAGAATGGGTCACATGCATTTTGATAACCTTGTCAAAATCAACAAAAGAGAACCAGTCAAAGAAATGCCTCAGATCATGAAACCAACCAACACTTTATGCAAGTATTGTCATCAAGGAAAGAAAACAAAGACCAGGTTCAAATCAAAGGAATATTCAACAGCAAGACCACTGGAAATTGTGCATACTGATCTATTTGGACCAACTACAAAAAAGGGCTTAAAAGGTGAGAGATACTTTATGTTATTAGTTGATGATTATACAAGAATGACTGCAGTTTGAGTTCTCAAGAACAAGTCAGAAGCTTTTGAAAACTTCAATATATACAAGGAAATGGTTGAAAATGAGATGGATTCAAGAATCAAATGCTTGAGATATGATAATGGAGGAGAGTTAACTTCAAAGGAATTTATGGACTACTACAACAGTCATGGAATAAAAAGGAAATTCTCTGTTACTAGGACAACTCAACAAAATGGAGTTGTTGAAAGAAAGAACATGATAGTATAGGAAATGGCTCGAATAATGCTAATGGATTCCAAATTGATATATATATTTTGGACATAGGAAGTTCATACATCATTTCACATTCAAAATAGAGTAATGCTCAGAAACAACACTGATAAAACTCCCTACGAGCTATGGAAAGGAAGACTAGCAAATGTGAAGCACTTAAGAGTTTTTGGAAGCAAATGCTACATGAAAAGAGAAGATGGAAGAATGGGAAAGTTTGACTCTTGTGTGGACAAAGGAGTAATTGTTGGTTACTCAAGTACAAGGAAAGCATACAAGTGTTACAATCTAATATTGAATAAAGTTGTGGAAAGAATCAATGTAACAATTGATGAAACAAGAAGACCAAAATCAAAGGAAGAAGAAAATAAATCAATGGAACAACTTTTCGAAGAAGAAGAAGAAGAAAAATAAGTAGAAGAGGAATATGAAAAGAATCCAACAGAAGGATAAGAGCAAGTTCAAAAAGTGTCTCCAAAGACACCCAGTAAATGAGTACAGGAGAATCATCCTTCGGATCAAATTATCGGGAACAAAGATGCAGGAGTTGATACTAGAAGAAGAATTCGTTCACCAAAACAAACACACATGGAACTCTTCTCTACAATTGAACCAAACTGTTTTGAAGAAGCCAGTAAGGATGAATTTTGGAATAAGGCCATGGATGAATAATTGGTTCAAATAGATAAAAATGACACTTGGGAATTAGTTCCAAGACCAAAGAATAAGAATGTGATCGACAAAAAATGTGTTTTCCGGAATAAATTGAATGAATATGGACATGTTACAAGGACCAAAGTTAGATTGGTATGTAAAGGATATGCACAGATTGAAGGAATCGACTTTGAAGAGACATTTTCCCCAGTTGCCAGAATGGAAGCAATCTGTTTGCTTTTAGCTTATGCATGCTCCAAAAATGTTAAAGTATATCGGATGGATGTAAAATCATCTTTTCTGAATGGGGAACTTGAATAAGAAGTCTACATTGAACAACCAGAAGGATTTAAATTGTCAGAGAACATGGATTATGAGTGTAAATTAAAGAAGGCCTTATATGGTCTAAAATAGGTTCCTAGAGCATGGTACTCCGGACTAGATAAGTATCTACAGCAGGAAAGGTTTAGAAAAGGAAGTGTAGACAATAACCTCTACATCAAGGTAAGTCAAGGTAATATTTTATTAATTGAAGTTTATGTTCATGATATTATTTTTGGTAGTGATGATGACAGGTTAAGCCAGAAATTTGCAAAAGATATGCAAAATGAATTTGAAATGTCCTTACGTGGAGAACTATCCTTCTTTCTGGGACTTTAGATACGTCAAAGCAACCAAGGAATTTTTATTTCTCAAACCAAGTATATCAGAGAAATGATAAACAGGTTCAGAATGGAAGATTGTAAACCAGTTATCACTCCCATGCAAACCAGTTGTAAGTTGAGAAAAGATGATGATTCGATGTCTACAGATCAAAGGCAATATAGGTCAATGATTGATATCCTACTATATGTGACAACATCCAAACCAGATGTAATGAAGGCAATTGGACAGGTGGCATGATCTCAAGAAACACCAAAGGAATCACATTTATTAGCAGTAAAGATGATTTTCAGATATCTCAAAGGAACATAAGAGTTTCGATTATGGTATCCAAAAATAAAAGATCTATCACTTATTGCCTACACAGATGTAGATTGGGCAGGTTTTATTGATGATCGACAAAGAACCAGTGGAGCAACGTTCTACTTAGGTGAGTGTTTGGTATCATGGCTAAGTAAGAAACAATCATTAGTATTTTTATTTACAGTCGAGGCAGAGTATATTGCAGTAGCATCATGTTGTACATAGGTTCTTTGGATGAAACAAACTCTGACAGATATATAGGTTGTGTATGATGATACCATTCCAATCTATTGTGATCATACAAGCACCATCAGTATCTCGAAGAACCCAGTGATGCACTCCAAGACGAATCACATTCCAATCAAGTATCAGTTTCTATGGGAGCAGGTTGCAGAAAAGAACATCAGAGTTGAGTATGTGGGCACAAAAGAACAAGTGCCAGACATCTTCACAAAACCAATTCCATGGGAATCCTTTGAATATCTTTGCTAGAGACTTGGAGTTATTTCTACTCCCAAATGAATTATTTTTGAATGCTTATCTTATATGTCTTATATTTACACGAGGAAACACCATAAGAGGACAATTTAGTTAGGGGGAGAAACCCCAGATGGAAATATACCTTTGCCATTGATGACAAAGGGGGAGAGATTTATCATATGCAGAGGACAGAGATAGAGGACAAAGGAATGGTTCCAGGGGGAGAATATTTATCAGATACAGAGGACAGATACATAGGACAAAGGCATGGTTCCAGGGGGAGCATATTTATCATATACAGAGGACAGAGGCATGGTTCCAGGGGAAGCATCAGTGATATGTTTTCAGTATTTCATCAGAGTGTTTCCATGAATGAAAAAGGGGGAGATTGTTGATTAAAGTTGGTTGTCATTGATGTCAACCTTTGAAGAAATCCCCATAGCACAAGGTTTGGGTAATGGACCCAATATTGTTTGATGTAAATATGAATCATTATTGTTTTGTCATGGTTGACAAGAAGTAAAAATGGATGAACTCCAAAGTGGCCCCCTTATGGTGAAATCAGTCACGGGAAGACACTTTGTAGAGTGAGAGATCCCATGCTTATTTGAGGAATAATGATATGAAGGACAATGAATTTTTGAGTGAAACTATCCTACATGGATAGTGCTTGTCATGCGATTTCCATTGGTATGTGGAACGTCACATAACTCTTCACGGTTAGAGATTTATGGCCATATGAAGTTGGAGAACCCTCACGAGTCTTACAGAAGCCCCAAAGAGTGAAAGTGATTTGGAAAAAGAAATTATTTTAAATGAAGAAGCCCTAAAATAAGGAAAGTGTAAGGCTACACGAAGATATAAATAAGACACAAAGCTCACTCATAAAAATACACTTGTACATATTGTATATCTATTTTCTTGTGTAAAGCTTCTTGTAAATACTTGTGGATACATTTGAAGTGATGAACTTCTGAGGTAGCATGAAGGGTTGACGAAGAAATTCTCGTATTCACAGAAAAACCTATTTTCTAAGGCGTAAGTGGGATGTCTATGTATAGGGTGAGTACTCGTACGTGGGCTAGCTGTGTATAGGGTGTGTATGTACGTGGGATGGCTGTGTATAGGGTGCATACATGTATGTGGGTTGTCTATGTATAGGGTGAGTACGTACGTGGGCTGGTTGTGTATAAGGTGAGTACATGTTGATAAAGCCATGAAACTTGAGAAGATGAAGGTGCATAGGTTCTAGATTCTTAGATCAAGCTACCAGGAAGGTCTAGAGTACTCAGATACATCAGATCCATCCATTGGTTCAAAAGGTATGTCTTATTTCTATGAATAGTTGAATTTTGATGTATGCATGAGGAATGACAACGGAGATTTGAGGATTCTCCCTAGAGAGACTAGTGGCTACATGGGATCTTCTGTATAAGTCATATCTATAGAAATATAGTGCTGGTGTATTTATCATTGACACTTCTTGTTGAGGCACATCTTGTATTTCTTGGTATATGGCTAAGATTTTTTATGGTACATGGTTGAGATCTTGTATTTATTGTTGTATTGAGAAGTTGAATATCAGAAAGGGGTTGATGACTAAGATCATGTGAGGGATATTATACTTGTTCATGATTACACATACCTATATGGCACATGAATAGAGAGAGACATACTTATCTTGAGTAGAGGTTATGTATGAGGATGCATTCACAGGGTACAGTTATAGTATGGATAGAGTGACAAGTTACAGATCTATGTGAAAGAAGTTACAGAGGGTCAAAATTTTTCAAGTGAAAGGAAACCCTAGTTTTAGAAGGAATACGCAGGCTGCATAATAGATAGGGTGCATACATAAGCAGGTTGCATCACTAGAGGTCACTTATCTGTTGCATTTTTAGAGATACATGTTCAGTTCAGGTACAGATTGATTACAGGAAAGTTGTACAGATTGGATACAAGTCAGTGGTACAGGTTGATATAGTTGTACAATAGTATTTCTTATAGTGACAGGTTGATAGTGGTTCCATCATTCTACTTCTACTTCAGGGTGGCAGGAAGGGGTAAGGATATGTGGTTGTATCCACCTTCTGGTTGTAGCCTGAGAACTTAGGGGGTTGTAGCCTCCTTCTGGTTGTAGCAAGAGAATTGGGGAGTTGGAGCTTCCCTTAGGTTGTGACCTGAGAAACTAGGGGGTTGGATCCTCCCTCTAGTTGCAAGTGGAAAACAAAGGAAGTTGGTGCTTCCAATGAATGTAATTCTTCAAGACATACAAGACAAATCATTTTGTGGTTTTCTCTCGATTTGGGTTTCCACGTAAAACACTGGTGTACTGTGTATGTGTGTGATTGTTCATTTTGTATTGCTCATTATTGGATAAAAATTCTACATTGATATAACACTTGGATTATTTGGAGAAAAGGATTATAATTAAACTATTACTGATTCACCCCCCCTCTCAGTAATCCAACACGAATTCCAATGAAATTTTGTTATTTCGTTTCAATTCCTTCTTGGCTGCAATCTTTTCCCTTTTTGAACTATCATATCTTGTAACAACTAATTGCCAAATATCATGCCCAAAAATACTTTTGTCCTTCTGCTCCATATCTCTTACTCTAGACTACTCTGACCATCAAATGTTGGTAATCCATTCTCAGTGTATTCTATGATCTCCTTCCAGTGGTTTAACTGTTTCCTAAAGGAAGCTGCTCTGATACCAATTGATGGATTACTGGGAAGGGGGGGTGACTCAATAATGAGCAATTTATACCACTGATTAATCATTTTAACCACAATGTATATTCTTTTAACTTATTCAATAATGTTCATCAGTTCATCATCAATATATTATAGCATCATAAACATTAACATCCATTAATGCATAATGAACAATAATAGACACATACACACAATACACAATACACCAGTATTTTATGTGGAAAACCAATGTGGGAGAAAACCACATAATGTTTTTATTATATGTCAAAGAATTAAATTCAAGGAAGCACCAACTTCGAATTTTATGGCTCCAACCAGAAGGAGGCTCCAACCCTTCGTGTTCTCTGGATCCAATCAGAAAGTGGCTATAACCACCCAATTCTATGGATCCAACCAGAAGGATGATACCACCCTTTGATTCTCAGGCTCCCACTTGAAGGAATTTCCAACTCCCTGGTTCTTTGGATCCAACCAGAAGGTGGCTACAACCACCTATCCTTTCCCCGTCCAAACACCCTGAAATATAAGTGTCAAATAATTGATGAATCACTGCCACATTGGCACTCTGTAATATACCACTATAAACCTATACCAATCTATTCCAACAACCTATAACCAACTTGTACCAATAACCTATCACAACTTGTGCTAACAACCTATACAACCAACCTATCAAAACATGTATCAATCAATATGTACCAATCAACCTATACTATCAACCATGTACACAAATCACTCACACAACCTGTACCATCACAAGTGCATCAACTATGCACAACACAACCTATCACATTAACCTCATCAACCAAATCAAATCTATTAACCAAGATCAACAAGACAACTCTCAACCATATGTATAATATCACCAAGATGTTCATCAACCAAGACTACTCACAAACATCAACAAGATGTACCACAATCAAGATGTGATTCTAAAAGTATACCAATTCATATCTATCACATCATCCATAAACGATGTGCCAACAATACTTCACAAAGTCTCTAACAAGATTACCAACAAGTTTCTCTAACAATGTACCAAGCATATACCAATCATGTATCAACAACAACTCAAACTATGCCTCAGAATACACCAACATGACCATACCATACACCTTATTTATGTGCCAACTCATCAACTATATGTCTCAACATGTACCCAACATGCACCTCAACCATATGCCAAATATATATGCCAATATAACCAACAAGAGTCCTCTAACAATACATCACAATATCCATAGGTCAAATACCATACACCCTCGCATTAAACCATGTATATCAACCATGTACATTAACACCATATCATGTACCAATCATATACCATATCATCACATACACCATATACCAATAAACAAAGAAATACACCCCCAATGCATCTCAGCAAGTAGACCTCAACCAACATGTACAATACATTCAATATGTACCACAAGACATATAACAAAAAATCATCAAGACATGCCTCAAGCATGTATCATGTCATCACAAAATGTAACCATCAAAACACACATATAAACATGGTGTATGTGATCACAAACCTATACACCTTTCTCAAGTTCAACACCAAGAGAATATCATTTTCATCAAACTTTACCTAAGTTTCACATTACTAGTTTTTGGATTAGTCAACAACTCTAACTTGAAGCAAGCATAACTTTGTATCTAAAATGAATAAAGGTATGAAAATGATACACAATATTCTTCAGCGTCTTCTCTGCAATTCCTCTTGGTTTCACTTCTTGCAACCTCCCATAAAATGAGTTATAGAAAAAATGGAAGATCTTGTTGAATTCTGGGTTATTCTAGAGAGCGTACTTGTATGGCATGCCACATGATCAATATTTCATATCTTATTCTGAAAATTGTAGAAAAAATATTATGGAATGTACTGTTTCTATTAAAATTTCTCGCACCGAATTTACATTTTCTATGAATAAGTTATGAACGTTTCACCCGGAACATTTGTTTAAAACTAGTTTTAGGACTAGACAAAAGCCCTATCTTCCACAGAGTGTATCTCCCAAAATACAATGCCCGAGAAGATGAAATTTCTACCATGGGTACCTTGACATGTTTTATCAATATCATTTATGTTTATCTATCTGAATAATTCTATAAAAAACATTATTGTGAAAATGGTGAGATGACCTGTAAATAACATACCTTAGAACACATCATTAAAAGACTTCATACTCCCTTGGATTTTCAGCCTTCTTTACTTCACCTTCCCTATGAAATTCACCTTATATCTCCTTGGTTACCTTGTTCACTTATATATATTCAATATGCTCAATAGGTGCTAATAAGAGACTCTTTCTCTCTTATTTGTACTCTCCAAGTAGCTTCCTCTAGGTGTTATCTTCTAACCCACTTCTAATCAATTTGTCCACTTAAAACCACTTTATCCACAAATAGTAAAATTACCACTTCTAGTTGAAACTAATTTATTTTTAATTATTTTCTTTTTGCAACAACTTAACTCATGATTAATTAATTTTTTGTTCAACCATTTTGACTATTCAACCTTCTTGTTACAACTACTTTACCCGTAATTAATTAATCTCTTCTTCAACCACTTTGGCTATTCAACCTTCTTGTTACAACTAATTTACCCATAATTAATTTCTTGTTGCAATCACTTTGACTAACAAACTTTTTTATGACTTTCTAGGAGCTTCTATAATAATTGACTTCTTGTTGACCTTCTAGGGGATTCTAGAATATTCTTGAGGGTCCTCCAACTTCACAAGGAAATATATCACTAATCGTGAAGAACCACATGATGTACCATATATCACCGGAAATGGCACGACGTGTACTATCCATCTAGAGTAGTCTTACCTACATATTCACTGATCTTCATTACATTATTCCTCAACCAAACTTGGGTTCCTTACCTATACCTCTGGAGCTACTAGAATGTGATACTGAACATACTCAAGGGTTGACATCAATCTCTAAGGGTTGACATCAAGATACAATATCACTCTCCAAGGGTTGACATAAATGACAACCAACAATCCAAACCAACTGCCCATCAATGTAAACCAATTGTTTGACACAATTGGAGGTAGATGCCATTGTCACCTAGGAAAGTACTTCCCTTGTTTTAGTGAAGGATGGGAACAAAATATTAGAGGATTCCCTTATGGCCTCAATGGATCCTATAAAAATATTAGCCAAGCCTATGCCCCCCTATCTTGGTCACCTTAAAGGATAGGTTAGGTATAGGAAAAAGTGAAAGGTTAGGAAGAGTTTTGGGCAAGGTAATTGGTTCACGCATGTGAGATACGTCTTCCAATGTAATAAATGAAAATTACCAAGTGTAACAAATGAAAAGTCACATATAGAACAATAGCTATCAAGAAAAAGGGTTGTTGTAGTAAAATTTGTAGAAGAAAAAAATGTTGTATCAACAAAGAATGTTTTGCAACAACACCAATAAATCATCCCTTAAAATTAGTAAATAAAATCTTAAAATATAACCATTAAAGAGTGGAATAAGATCTAAGTCTCCAACAATGATTTTAGCCTTCTAAAACCCTAATATGAAGTAAGTTATCAACAACTTAACTAATCCCTGATGGTTGTAACTAACTTTTATAAAAACATTAAATAACAGAGCAAGTTTGCAAGTTGTTGAGTTGGATTAGGCATAAGAATGTGAAGACACATCCATCCAACAAGTTTTCTTTGAGAAAGAGTGAGTTTATTAGGGTTAAAAAATACTTACGAGTAAGAAAATTAGTGTCATTTTATTTCCTTTGGGAAAATGGAGTCAAAGAAAAATCTTGGAATATTTCTAAAGGAAAGAGAGAGGAGGTTGAAGGTCAAGTATTGGAGTTATACCATCATAAAACCAAGCCAAAACTTCTTGAAAACAAACCCTAGGGGTTATACCATCATAAACCCTAGGTGTCATTTTCTTCTCATATATTTAGAATCTATATTTTAATAAAACTTAGGTCTTGGACTAGCAAAGACAAACGGTAGGGGGATAAACAATCTTAACCCCTAAACTAGGTCTTAAATGCTTCAAAAAATCAAGATGAATGAAAATAGGGAGGGGGGGTAAACAATATTAATCTCTCCTAGGCTTTCTAACAAAATTGAACTAACATACAAGGTAACATGCAACAATTAACCATCTAATAGAGAATCCACCAAAATATTCCATGAACAAGCATAAAAAATTGAATAAGGTCATTTACTAGATCAAGCATTGTGCATGATGAAACCCTAGCTCAATATTTGTACAAAAATCATGATAAAACAAAGTATCTCTGATACCAATTGATAAAACAAAGAATATCTAATACCAATTAATAAAACATAAACAAGAACAACAACATGGCGAAAAAGGCTCACTAGCCAACACTCTTTTTATTCACACCAATGTTACATATTTATAGTACAATGGGTGATGCCACCTCATAGAGAGATTTTCTCTAGATCCTAAAATCATGCATGATGACTAGGCTATGCAATCTTAACTAAATCATTAGTCATCACTTGAGGATATATTATTGATATCCTAAATGAATAATACAAATATAGGTGACAAATTAGACTTAGTGATTGGTTAAGGTAAGCCATAGGCCAACAATCCCCCCCTCAATCACAAGTTTGATCAATAATATAAACAATTAAGCATAAACTGGCATCAATTCCAAGTCTTCATACTGAAACGCCTGAGTTGAGCCTCAGTGAAGAACTACCTGAAAAAACACCAATCTGGATGCTCAATGCTTCATCTGAAATGAACTAGAAAAGAGATGAGATATGGAAGAGAACAACTGCAATATCTAAACATTTCCTGATTAATTGTCAATTGGATCATTTTGCCAAGTATTTGAGCTAGAAGAATCTAATGTCTTCTGCTAATTGGCGAACATGTAGTTTCACCACTCTTCTATCAGTGTATCACTGAAAGTGCTCTCTGAATCTGTGGTTTGGGACAACCACTGACCAATTGATACCATGTATGTGATGGTTTTTGGATAAACACTAACCAATCTTTACACTTTTAGGTGTCGAACAACATCCCAATGTATAATGTGTATTGTTCAATTGCAAGTCATTGAACCATAATCCTACCAAAGTCTGCCATATATGGAAAATATCACTATGTAATTATGTGAGCTAGGATGCATGCAATTTGTTCACTTAATGTAAACTCCAATCTGATGAGAGCGAACCAAGAGAAGTGAATCAACTTCTAGTCTGACACATCCCTGAAAATTCCTGAAAACTCAATCAAATACCAAGCTGCAATGTAAAAGGATCCTCTTGTCCTCTGCTAGGTCGA
>JASDQU011029257.1:55302-67922 GCA_032191745.1 Picea mariana
TTATCTCATCCCGTGAGGGCCATGCTCGAAAGCTATGCCTTAAGGGGACCACTTATATGAGGTACACAAATTTTATGTGCTACAATATTGGTCTTTACTCGAGATTGAATTCTTCGATAAGAGTTATATAATCTCTTGGTTGTTGATGAGTATTTCCAAGGATCAATCTACTTATAGTGAATCTTCAATCTTGTAGGTTTGTTCAGTGTTGAACATCTGTCTGAAGGATGGTTATGCTTTCCACAATGCTGGTGTTATAGAAATATTTTCCTGACCCTATGCAATCATGCACAAAGGGCCTTTTTCCATTTCCCTATGTACACTTGAAGTCCATTTTTTCAAATCCCAGAGCTAAAAGCATAATTTTTCCACATATACGCACCCTACCTATATTACAGCATGCGTATACGTAGGGTGCACCACTACAACCAATGTACATAGATAAATGTGCCCAAAATTAAAAGATGGTGTCGAGTTTCCATTTCACGTCACAAGATCAATGATCCTTGGCCTTCCATATACTGGAAATGTTCCAACTCAGCCCTTCAGTTCCACTTGAAGGATATAAATGGGCCAAATCCGAGCTATGGAAAAGAGGAGGAAAATATTTCAACTTTAAGAGAAAAGTTACTCAGGAGAAATTCTTCACTTCACATTGAGTCTGCATCCCTTTGTTCTTTAGGTCTGAGCACATTGTTCAGCCCCCAAGCTCTTCCCTTATTGATTGAGAACTTCATTGTCTCTATTATATGAATTTTTCTTTAGTTGAGGCCTAACTGGAAGGAACTTAGTTTCTCAGTTCCAAACCATGCCAACACAGAGTTTTGTAACTCATTCACTTCTGCTGATTATTTCCTAATAGAAATACTTTTTTCTCATCCAATTAATATCTTGCAAATATTTGAATTATTATTCCATGGGCATATTTGTTATGAATGTTGATGGATTATGCTATTGAATGTGCTAACATTATATATTATCACCATATTCTTGCATTGCTTGGTTGTTGAGGACTAGTTGCAGGTATATTGCTTTGGGTCAAGTGCTCAATGGTGGACTTCATCGAATGTCTGGATGAGGTAGGCCTTTTATCTTGTGTTGCTAGAATATTTGTCTATATAGCATACTTGAGATTAGAGTTGATTTCTGCAGTCATTTCCGTCTATTGTGGTTTACCCCTAGCCATAGAAAGATTTTACTCGTAACAACTGGAAAGGATGGATATCAAAACACTAATTCACCTTGTGACAAACTTTATTACAATGTTGGCATGTCGCATTATGATGTTGAACTTGAACAATTTAAAGTGAATCTTCTTGAACGACTCCAACACTTTGGAACTTGATTGGTTTGGAATAATCGAGAATATGAAAGGTAACTTCCTTGTCATATCCAAGTCATGTTCTATTCTTGTTGTAGATGATTTCTTCCCAAGGTCTAATGATGGGATTGGAAAGAGTATTCTGAACTAGTTGCTTTGAAATCTATGGAATTTTATTTACTACATGTTGTTACAACATTGAAAGGCTTTCTTCACTGAAGTCAAAGGAAAAATCTTGAAATGTAGGTTCATGAATAGCTTTGTTTTTGTCTGCATCTGCAATTGTATTGTTGAGGTGCTCCTTCACTGATTGTTGATCAAAAACATCATCATCATTATCATCATCATCATCATCATAGAGAGTGTTGTGCTGAATAAAAACTAGTTCAGAACACTTCACTGGCTATTGATTTTTGAGATCAATCAACTCATCATTCAATATTTGAGATAGAGATTGAAGAATTCTAAATTTAGCTTGCATCACTTGTAAACAAGTTATCACTGATTGAAGAGTTTCTTTGTTCAACATTATTGTTTTGTCTTCAGTTGTGTTTATTAGAGTGTTCAGTAACTCTAATAATTCTAGATTTCGAGCCATTTCAAAAAAACACTAAATGAGGTCTCCTTGTGCAGGTAGATCAGGATTACAATTTGAATCGATAGAAGAAGTATTATATGTAACTCGCTCACTTGAATCTCTCTCTTTAACTTCATTCTCACTTGATTTTGTTGCATGCTCACTTGATTTTGTTTCACGCTCGCTTTTACTCGGTTTCTTGAACTTTTATTGCTTTCTTCCAAGAAGTTGAGGGTTCAGATATTACCGAAAATGCACCAAAAAAATTGATTACAATGATTTGAGTTAAACTACTCAACCTTGTCAATTTCGACTCAAAATGACAATAGACTCTTGGGTGTCAGGCTCAACCGAGAATACGCCCAATTACAAAGAAATTCAACTTGATTTAAACGATACAAGTAAACTTACAAATACATTATTGCAAGTACAAATCAATTTGATCAAGTAATCTTACAACAAACATTGTTTGCGATTTATAATTTAACTTCAAATGCTCCATGATGTGTTGAGTTTGAAATCTTTGATTTGTCCATTACTTATGTGGTTGATGACTTGAATGCTTGAGAATGTTCTTCACATATGCTTGATCATATGTGCTTGATTTTCATTAATTTGTGTGCCTAAATTTGATTTCCTTGTACTCAATGTATGATGCATTAAATGATACATTACAAATGTGTTTATGTCAAAACTAGACATTAAACATCATAAATCAACAATGCAAATATTCACCACAACACACTACGCAAGGTGTACCTAAGATCCCCTTATTCAATTTCGGGAGGATCTAGGATGCAGAGAAAAAGACTTTAATTTTATTATAAGTATCTCTTTTGTGAGACCACATACAATGGGAAGGCTACAATGCACTTTTTCCTTCACCATGCTTTAACAAGGCTTTTAATTCATAACATTTATCTTCTACTCTCAAAGACTTAAGAAAACAATAAATGTCTTCTCAAAAAATGAGTTTCTTACAACCTTAGTTTGTCACTCACTTGCAAATTTTCTTAATTCATAAAGAAATAATGAAGATCTCTCACTCTCATTTACTAATGAGAAAAAATTCTTACATTTACTCACCTCCATATCTTTATGTAAAAAAAAAATCTGGTCCTCAATTCGGTCCTCAATATGAACAAAGATTTTTGCAACGATTTTGATAATTTAATATCAGTTGAAAATTTTTCCATAAAAATCGTGTTGAAGGGTCTTCAAAAAATGAAGACACRCAACAATCAAATGACACACATAAGAKATCTAAGTGGGTGAAATCACATCAATCTGCATGGAGATCCAAATATCTTAWTGAAATGATTATTGCCTCAGATATGCTGGGAGAAGATCACGCTTCTCTGATTCGTGGCCTCTACCAGAAAAGGAGATCGMATTTCTTTAGAAACTCCTCATCTACAACAACAGAGATGTCCAACAGGGGGTAATTTTCAACCATGCAATGAAAATATACTTGTATCAGATACCATATCGAATTTGAAAAATCAAAAATACCATATCTTTCGGTGTTGAATCTCGGTTTCCTTTCAAATTTCCTTTATYTTACTCCCGAGGTTTTTTCTTCTGTTTACTTGAAGGACGAGTTACCATATATGATCCACATCGCAAGTGGATGTGTTGGACATGCGCAACACTTAATTCTGGAATTTCTAGATTTGGGTTCTGGTTATGGGTACAAAACAAATGCCTCAAATATGAAAAATAGGTTATTTACTCATATCTTCGTTTGCATTCTTTTTATGGGCCCAAATAAAGTCGTTCAGATCAACCCTTCTTTTTTCCATGATGAGTATGTTGAAATGGATCGAAGTCAAGATCATATCGGTGTCAAAATTTTGTTCACGTACTCCTATAAAACATGGTCAAGAGAATCTTACAAATCTATTAAACCAAGACCTTTCTCAAGAAAAAAAACTCACAATTCGCACAATAGACCCCATTCTGCACAAAACCCAGATCGTGAAATCTTCGAATTCATCTTCATTTGCTCAGAAATGGATCCACAATTCCAATGACGATTTCTACATTTGCTTGGACAGATCTACATTTTCTTATCCAAATCTACATTTTCTTGGCCAGATCTACATTTTCTTGGACAAAGACCACTTTAGATCTATGTATATCAGAGGAGGAGGAATGGTATATATCTCTTCAATAGAGGGTTTAATCACACAAATTGTAGAGAGAGGATTCTGGTATAGCTATTGATTGGCAACATCAATGCAAAAACTCACCCACTATGGAAACAAATCAAGAGACACAACTAAAGGCATCCCATAATTCTCAATTCACACAAAAATTGTGATTTGTCCATTATAAATACATAGAATAAACAACATTCCATGACAACTTATCTCTTGAACTAATCAATGTATGTAGTAGATCACTATCTTTATCTTGGGAAAATGTCCTGCATCACTCCTCCATACGGGTCCATCACTCTCCTTGAGGACATTCCTTGAAAAATAAATCCAGAATAAAAACATATATGGTCTATGTTACAGTCCATGATACAGTCCTTGATATATTCCTTGATACGATCCTCAATACGGTCCTTGATACGATCTGTGATACGGTCCTCAAAACAAAGCTGCACTTAGTATTATTTCTCTTCCTTCACAATTTTCACCATGGGTATGATATCTTCATCTTTTCTTCACCATGGAGAAGCTATTAAGCCCTTAAGACCATAAGAGCTCTGATACCAATTGATAAAACAAAGAAGCTCTTATATCAATTGATAAAACATAAACAAGAACAACAACATGGCGGAAAATGGCTCACTAGCCACCACTCTTTGTATTCACACCAATGTTACATATTTATAATACAATGGGTGATGCCACCTGATAGAGAGATTTTATCTAGATCCTAAAATCTTGCATCATGACTAGGCTAGGAAATATTAACTAAATCATTAGTCATCACTTTAGGATATATTACTAATATCCTAAATGAATAATACAAATATAGGTGACAATTTAGAGTTAGTGATTGGTTAAGGTAAGCCATAGGCCAAAAAATCAAGATAAAGAATCCAACAATATTATCCTTCCAAAATTGTGCACAAGATCTCCATAGTGAAAATAGAGAGAGAGAAGACAAGTAGTAATGATGAATCAAAAGTGTAAGTTATGATTTGATACGATGTAGCGCTATCGTCTTTATATGAGGAAACCCTAGCACATATGTCCAAAATAATCCCTAAAACAATAATAAATCCATGATACAAGTGAGATAGCTCTAGGTCGACCCATCAAATAGCCTCAAACAATATAAAAGAATGTTAATACACCAAAATTTTCCCTCCAAAGTCATAGATATGGGTGATGGCATGCTCCAAGAGGGTGAAGGAAGCCTCCAAAGGCCATGTCTCATCATCAAGTGGTGCAAGTGAGGTGGAAGGTGTGTCTCCACATCAAGGCTCATGTCATATCCTCAAGGAATCAAGCCATCAAATGGTGCCCCAATGTTAAGCAAGCCTCATCATCATCAAGGAGCTCAATGTCTAGGGTGAAAAGGAGAGTGTCCAAGGTGGAAAGGGGTCTCATAAAATCTCCAATGACTACCCGATCATCTCCAAGTGCAACATAATCCATCCAAATCTCGATAAGTCTCCGTGGTGCACTACCCAGGGTGTGGGATTCCTCCCCATATTCCAACCAATATGATCATATCTTCAAAATAGGGCTCATATGTCCATTTTCCAAGGTCCGAGAGATGTGAGAGGGTAATTCTGAATGTGTCAAGTCATCATGTGACCCAATGCTCCACATCACATGTTCCATGCCTTGTAATAAATGCATAACATCTTGGGTGAAAGCATGGGGTGTCCTCTAAAGGACCATGTTAGGTGCACCGAAATTTATCAAAGTCACATAATCAAGTAATACCAACAATCACAAGGTTCAAGAAACCTTAAAAACATGCAAAGTAGGCCATCACTTAATATATAAGCCACATAAGCAATTCACATTAGGTATCTCCTTCATTACATTATCTTAAGAATTTACGCAATTTGACAAATTTAGGTATGGAGTGGCCATTAGAACATCATACTAGGTGTGCCAGTACCTAGGTAGAGGGATATTTCCTGAGAAACCCATCTAAGTGTAAGTATGGTGGACGAAAATGTGATGGGATGACTTCATGGCAATGGGTGTCATCAACCTACAAGGAATCATATGGGTCCATCTTCATGAGAACCTTTGTAGAGGGATAATTTGTTGCTTGAGATACATGTTCCTTGGTCCAAACCCCTTATCTTCCCATTTGATATTATTTTATTGTACTTCAAGTCCCCTTTTCAATTTTCAAGAAGTTATTATTTCTTTCATTGTATTTTTACTAGGATAAAGTCCTTCTTGTGGTTATGCATTCAGTGCATTAAGACTAGGGGTGATTACCATTAGAGGGGGTATACTTGAAGATGACATTAGGATTTTGAGTTGGTCATTCATTTTCCCATTATTCTTCTTTATTTTATAGATTTTTTTCTTTTTATTATTTTTTCTAGTAACTGCATCAACCTTGGCATTCTAGCCCTTCTTCTCATAGAATAATGAACATGGGCCTTTTTGGTGTACATTTAACAAACATAGAAAAGTTTATTACACTGTGGAAGGATGGATGAAAAATATTAAGTATGAGGGGGAACGGTATGCTACCCTTATCAAAGCCCCCTAGTAGCACCCATGTTCCCTAAGAGTGATAACAAAGGACTAGGACACTAATATTATCATAACTCACTAAGCTTATGATCCATTATCCAACTTCTACCTATGATCCTCACTCACATGCCAAATGAATTAAATATGACACTTTATATGAAAGAAGGACTAATGTACCTCAAAATGTGCTAGACCACCCTCTTTTAATGAACCATGTTGATAAGGTTTGATGAGTTGGTTTGATGAGGAGTGAGGCATGTAAAGGGATGATGGGATTTTGTTTGAGAATATTGATCATCATCATCATCAGGATCATTGTCTTCAGTGCAAACCATGAGGCATGATCTCCTCTAGTTACCCCTAGGTGAGAGGGGGTAACAATTCTTTCTTTGGATTATGATTGATATATGTGGTTATGAGTGAATTAAAATATCTTTAATTCAATGGTGTAATTATTCAATTTTATATATTTCACTATCATGTTTTATGACTTTTCTTTTTATCATTAACGATCAATTGATTTGTTGATTTTTTTCATTAAGGGTTTTATAATTACAATTTCCATTTAAGTAATCATCATACCTAATGATGTCTATATTTCATAATTACAATTCCCAATGCAAAAAAAAATGAATTACAATTTTGAATGCAAGGTTAAGTGGTTATAATAAAATTTTAATCACTTTAAGTTAGCATATGTATGTATACCAAGCAACTTCATTCTTTGGATTATGATTAATACGATGTAGTTATCAATGAATTAAAATATCTTTAAGGGTTGCTGAAAGCTAATGCTTCCCTCTCATGACAAGTTAGTCACAATGGAAATCTAGAAAAACAAGAATCCACTGACTAGGACGAATCATTAGAGGTACATGCACAACTTATTAGAATATGGTGTAAAAAGATGAAATGTAGGAAATCAAATGAGGTTTCAAAATATATAACTTTTATTTGTGGAAAATTTGTATAACTAAAAAACAATCATGTTATTCTAACACTAGCATGTTACTTTTTATCTAAAATATAATGCATATGTTCACGTTAAGACATATGTTTAGTAATAAAATGAAAAAAATTCTTGAAACAAATTTGTTTATTTGTAGATAACTGTTTGTTCTTACGTGCCACTATTTTTCCATATTTTTAATGTTAATTTTAAACTTTTTAAAATTAACAAAGTCAAAAAATCCCTAAAATAATGATGTCCAAAGTTAAGACCATGTTTGAGGATCTTAACCTAATCGATAATTTTTTGTTCTTTTAGTGTGTAGGTATCCATTTGTACTTGTGCACCATACACTTTGTTTCCTAGATGAGATAGGAAATAAAAAAGTTATGCTATAAATAAAAGTCCTATTTATTTTTGAATTATGATATATGTACAAATAAAAATCAATAAAAAATAGAAAGTGATATTTTTCTCTTTTCTTATAAGACCATATATTTAAAATTCGCATACAAATATCTATAGGTGTGTAGAGTTTCGTCAACAATGATTATGTGAATCATATTTAAAATCATGGTTGAAAATAAAGATCAGGACATGTAACTAGGAAATGAATGTGTTTTTGTTTATGCAGCTTGAATCACTAGATTTTCCATTTCAAATATAAAACCAAAGCAGGGATCTTATCCAACAAGTAGAGGAAAAGAGGCAATTTGACCAATTGTTTTTTGAATTTACAAGAATGTGCATGTGTTAATAACACAAACGTGTTCTTATTACATATATTCATAACTTTGCAAAATTTCCTTCATCTTTAGAATTGAGACCTATTTTAGGACCTATGTTTCATAAGAAAAGGTTTAACATTGGAAACCTATTTTCCTCTCTTGGGCATAGTCCTATTAGGGTCATCCTCTTTGTGAAAAACCACCAAGTGGTGCATGGGATACCTCTTGGGGATCAAATACCCCATAGAAATGGCATGTGTCATGGTTAGATTCCTTTCTCATAGTGCTTGAGGCCTATAAAGTCCCTTTTCTGATGTAACGCCCTTGTTGTCATTTTTCAACCATGGTCTAGGCCCATAGACCCATAACTAATGCCAAAAACCAAATAAAGGTAGACACATCCCTTATCCCAACTAGAGGACTTATGTGTTCATATGAGAACTTGTTCAAGGATATTGAGCTCAAAAAAATTCAACAATATCTCGAGGCACGTGTTTTCCTTCCTCAACCATGTTCAAGGCTCACTAACCCATCCTTAGTGTGAAAAAAATCTTGTTGGAATTCATACCAAACCTTGATGCCAAAAAACCCCTAGAGAGGGTTTATGTTGTGGTTATAGATGTTGTTCATGGTGATTGAGCCTGATAAGTGGCATTTAGGGCTCAAGGCCCAATTGTTTTTCTCCCCTAACCATACCACTGGAGCTCTAAAAGACCTTCATTTATGGTGTAATCCCCTTGTTCACCACCTTACTATGTTTATAACTTGAAGACCATTTCTAGTGCACAAAACCTAATCACGACTTATGTATCCTGTTGGATTACTGAGAGGGGGGGTGAATCAGTAATAGCGTAATTATAATCCTTTTTCTTCCAATGTTATATCAATGCAGAATTATTATCCAATAGTGAGCAGTAAGAAATAAACAATCACACATATACACAGTACACCAATGTTTTACGTGGAAACCCAAATCGGGAGAAAACCAAAGAACGATTTTTCTTATATGTCTTGAAGAATTACATTCATTGGAAGAACCAACCTCTTTTTCTTTCTAGTTGCAACTAGAAGGAGGCTCCAACCCCCTAGTTTCTCAGGCTACAACCTGAGGGAAGCTCCAACTCCCCAATTCTCTGGCTACAACCAGAAGGAGGCTACAACCCCCAATGTTCTTCAGCTACAACTGGAAGGTGGCTACAACCACCTGTCCTTGCCCCATCCTGCCACCCTGAAGTAGAAGTAGAATGATGGAACCCTTGTCACACTATCACTGTGAGATATGCCGTTGTAAACCTGTACCAATAAATCTAAACCATGCATCAACTTGTACCTCAACCTGTAATCAACCTATACCATAAACAAGTGCATCAACCATGCACCAACCTGTAATCAACCTGTACCATAAACAAGTGAATCCAACCATGTACGGATTATGTACCAATCATGTTTCAACTACTCATCAATTATGAATCATCAATATGTATCAACATCATCAACTATACACCTCATGTATGTGTGCCAACTCATCAACTATTTGTCTCAACCATGTACTCAACATGTACCACAACCAAAAGCCCTCATCAATTTCATCATCCAAATATGATTTGTATATTTGTAATAGACCTGGTGTATATGATCACATTTATGTGAACCTTCCTTAACTTTAAAAACAAGGACTAGCATTTTCATCAAAATTTTCTTTAGTCTCACATGCCTAGTTTTGGATTAGTCAACAACCCTAAATTGAAGTAATCATAACTTTGAACCTGTAATGTATAAAGATATGAAACTGATACACAATGTTCTTTAGTTTGCTTTCTACAATTACTCCAAGTTTCAATACTTGTAACCTCTCAGAAAAGGAGTTATAGCAAAAATGGCATACCTTGCTGAATTCTTGATTATTCTAGAGAGCGACCTTATAGAGCGTGCCCCTCAAAAAATATTTGATGAATTGATATGAAACTATTAAAAAACCTAATATAGACTGTACCCTAACCAAAAAAATTTGTCTCACTAAATTTGGATCTTTTATGAAGAAGTTATGATGTTGTTACCTGAAAAACCTGATTTTGACTAGTTTCAGGACTGGCCACAAACCCTATTTTCCATGGAGTGTAAATCCCAAAATACAATGACCCACAAGATGAATTTTTTACCACAGATACTTGGATATGTTTTCTCACTTCCATAGCAATTTCAGGATATGAATCATTATATAAAATACTTTATAGAGAAAATGGTGAGATGACCTATAAATAACATACCTTAGAAAGCACCATCAAAAGAATTTATCCTTCCTTGCATTTTGGCCTTCTTTTCTTCACTTTCCTCAGAATTTGGGCTTAGATATCATTTGGTTACCTCAAAAACCTATAGATATTCAATATGCTCAAGTGTGTTTTAAATGAGAGAGCCTTGCCTCTTATTTATACTCTCCAAGTAGCTTCCTTAAAAACATCTTCTAGGTCACTTGGTCCACTTTCCTTATTTTAGGGTTGGGTCCACTTCTAATTTATTCATTCAATTTATTATTGAAATAATTTATTTTTCATTCACTTTGAATTATAATACACTCATCACTTCACTTTATTATTTACCTTTTAAAATCTCTTAAACCACTTTGACTACTTTGACCTTTTGGGGCTTCTAGATGGCATATGAGGGTCCTCCAACTTCATAAGGCTATAACTCTCAAACTGTGAGAAGTTATGTGATGTTGTACATACCACCAGAAATGGAATGACATGTACTATCCATATAGAATAGTGTTATCTAAAAATATATCATAACTCATACCGTTACCCATCAAACAAACTTGGGTCCATTACCCAAACCTGGGGTCTTCAACTTCTCATGGCCATAACTCTCTAACCATGAGGAATTATGTGACATTCCACATACCACCGAAAATGACATGACAAGCACTATCCATCTAGGATATTTTCCCTGACAATTTCACTTTCCTTCATCTCATTATTCCACAATTAATAATGGGTTCTCTTACTCCACAAAGCATCTTCCCGTGAGGGCTTTCACCATAAGGGGACCACTTTGGAGTTCATCCATATTTAATTCTTATCAACCATGAAAAAAAAATAATGAGTCATATTTACATCAAACAATATTGGGTCCATTACCCAAACCTTTGTGCTACGAGGATTTCTTCAAGGGTTGACATCAATGACAACCAACCTTAATCAACAATCTCCCCCTTTGGCAATCATGGAAACACTCTGATGCAATACTGAAATCATATCACTCATGCTCCCCCTGGAACCATGCCTTTGTCCTCTGCATATGATAAATATGCTCCCCCTGGAACCATACCTCTTTCCTTTGCATATGATAAATCTTCTCCCCCTAGAACCATGCCTCTGTCCTCTACATCTGATAAATCTCTCCCCCTTTGTCATCAATGGCAAAGGTATCTTTCCATCCGGGGTTGCTCCCCCTAACATACTGTCCTCTTATGGTGCTTCCTCATGTACATCTAAGACATATAAGATAAGCATTCAAAAAGCATTCATTTTTGGAGTAGAAATAACTCCAAGTCTTTGGCGAAGATATTCAAAGGCTTCACATGGAAGTGGCTTTGTAAAGATGTCTGCCACTTGTTCTTTTGCGACCACATACTCAAATCTGATGTTCTTTTCTGCAACCTGTTCTCGTAGAAAGTGATACTTGATTGGAATGTGCTTCGTCTTGGAGTGCATCATTGGGTTTTTTGAGATATTGATGGCACTTGTATTATCACAATATATTGGAATGGGCTCATCATACTCAACCTGTATATCTGTCAAAGTTTGTTTCATCCATAGAACTTGTGTACAACATGTTGTTGCTGCAATATACTCTGCCTCGGTTGTAGATAGAGATATCGATGATTGTTTCTTACTTAGCCATGATACCAAACACTCACCTAAGTAGAATGTTGCTCCACTGGTGCTTCATCGATCATCAATACAACCTGCCCAATCTGCATCTGTGTAGGCAATATGTGATAGATCGTTTCCTTTTGGATACCATAATCCAAACTCTTATGTTCCTTTGAGATATCTGAAGATCCTCTTTACCACTAATACATGTGATTCCTTTGGTGCTGCTTGAAATCGTCCACCTTTCCAACTACCTGCATTAAATCTAGTCTAGATGTTGTCACATATAGTAGGCTACCAATCATTGACCTATATTTCCTCTGATCTGTAGACTTTGAATCATCATCTTTGCTCAACTTACAACTGGTTTGCATGGGAGTGATAACCGGTTTGCAATCTTCCATTCCGAACCTCTTTAGCATTTCTCTGATATACTTGGTTTGAGAAATAAAAATTCCTTGGTTGCTTTGATGTATTTG
>JASDQU011029259.1:2611-20639 GCA_032191745.1 Picea mariana
GATGAGTGTCTGGACACTTCATTTCGCGATCTTCGAAGTTCCGATACAGAACTTTTCTACACTAGCTCCTTCCCCAATATGACTATGGTCATAACCAAGCGCCTATGCAAAAAGCGCTTTTCGCGAATTCGCGTTTCGTGGATCTGGAGATGAGGCATCTCGACTTTCCAAGTCGCGATCTCCAAAACCCCGAAATGGAGCTTATCTGGACTAACTCCTTCCCTTGTCGTGACCATGGGTTGTGACCACAGCCTTATGCATAAGGCGCTTTCACGATTTCGCATTTTGTGAGTCTGGAGATGAGATATCTCGACTCTCCAAGTCGCGATCCCCGATACCCCGAAATGGCGTGGGATCAACGGTCCTGATCAGAGCTTCATTCAACGGTCCTGATCTGACGTCTCATATTAAGTCGTGATTTCGCATATTGCAATTACGCCCACTTCTCCTTGTTATACTTTTAATAGGTGTGCAGGTTCTCCTTGATCCAACGATGGTCGGGTCCTGCGCTTGGATCTAACGTATGAGATTTGTCCTCCTGTTCAGCGCTCTTCTTGTCTATATTCTGATCTAACGGCCCTCGTTCTTTCGGGAATTTAGAATGAGATCCAACGATCAGAAATGCTTCTCGGGCCTTCGATCATTTTAACAATGTTGCGTTGCCTTCGATCATTTGATCTTCCTGGACTTATCTTCTATTTTCATGTTGATCGTCGTTGCTGTACTCAAGCCATCATCATTGTTGTACTTCCCAGCATTGCCTTCGATCATTCGATCTTCCTGGACTTATCTTCTATTTTCCTGTTGATCAACGTTGTTGTACTCAAGCCATCATCACTACTGTACTTGCCATCAATGACAAGCATATGTTGTCTATTAATCATTTTCCAACATGGTTGGCATACTTTCTTGGTACAAGTAGTGATACATGTTGATGTACATGTTTGGTATATGTTTGGATGATGAGTAATTGGCTAAAAGTACATCATTGGTATTACTTGATTAGCATATATTTTGGTACATGAGACATTTGATGATTGAGGCACTTGGTTCATGGTAGAGACATATCATGAGTGATATAACACTTGTTTGGCATGTTGGTAGATGCACATGGTTGACATATTGGTGGATGCACATGGTTGACATGTTGATAGAGGCATATGGTTGATACATTCCATGGATGATATCTTTTGGTACATTGTATGATGTTGATGTACATGGTTGATGTACATGGGTGTTGTGCATGGTGGGAACATTTTGGTACATGATGTACTTGGTTGATATTTTGTTTATGATTCTCTATTTTTATTGTTGACATATCTTTCGTTTCATAATGTATGGTATGGTACAAGTTTGATGCATGGACATGTCCAAGGATCGTCATTGAAAGAGAAGTTGATCTATGATCTAGTTGAGCAGTAGCAATTGCATGTTGATCATATTGCATAGGAGATAGGGGGAGTCATTCTTCTTCCCATAATTCTAGGAGGAGATATTTATCAGATGCATACCTAGAAAAGAGTCCTATATTTGAAGAAAGAGAACGGAGGCATAATTCTAGGGGGAGAGATGGTCATAGGGAGAGTATGAGCTATGTATCTTCAACATTACATCAGAGTGATATCCCTTGTTCAAAAGGGGAGAGATTATTCAAACAGGGGGAGCATCCCCAAGGAGAGTTCAAGCAAGGGGAGTAGCCCCAAGAGGAGAATGACCCTTTGCCATTGATATCAAAGGGGGAGAGATAGTCACATTGATGTGATTTATGGGGGGATATAGTCATATTGATATGATTGATGAATATTGATGTAGAACATGCCTTGTCTACATGCTGACATCAATGTTGGTATTTCCATCAATGCCAAAGGGGGAGATTGTTGGATCATGTTGTCATTGATGCTAATGGTTTGATTGATTGATGTCATTGATTGATGTTAAGTGGTTGATTGATGCCAAATGATTGATTGATTGATGATTGATATCAAATGTAATATGTATTGTCCTTGATGAGATTAGATATATGTMAAGTATATGATGCATATGATGTCATGCATAGATGAATACGGATCAATGAGTTGTCATTGATACATGATGCAAAGATGAAGATGGTTCAATGTGGTTTCTTTGATATATGATGCATAGTTAGATTGATCATTATAGTCTTATCATGGTTGATAAGGTGCACAAATGGATGAACTCYAAAGTGGTCCCCTTATGGTGAAATCCCTCACAGGAAGAYGCTTTACGATTGAGTTATCCTAGAAGAATGGTTGGAGGACCCATGCTTTAGTGTGGAATAATAAGATGAAGATCAATGAATTTGTCAGTGAAACTATCCTATATGGATAATGCTTATCATACCATTTCTAGTGGTATGTGGAACGTCACATAACTCCTCACGGTTAGAAAGTTATGGCCATGAGGAGTTGGAGAACCCAGGTTTGGGTAATGGACCCAAGTTTGTTTGATGGATAATGGTACGAGTTTTGATATATTTGCATGTAAGACTATTCTATATGGATAGTTCATGTCATGCCATTTCTGGTGGTATGTGGAATGCCACATAACTCCTCACGGTTTGAGATTTATGGTCTTACGAAGTTGGAGGACCCTCATATGTTGGCTTGAAGCCCCAAAAGGTCAAAGAAGTCAAAGAGCTTTCAAAGAAGAAATTATTATTTAAATGATAAAGTAAAGTGACAAAGTCATTAAGGATTATTTAAATAATAAAGTGAAGTGACAAAATCAAAGAAGATTATTTAAATGATAAAGTGAGGTGACAAAGTCAAGGAGGAATATTTAAATGATAAAGTAACATAGAACTTTCTAATTATGGAAAGTGGTTAACCCTAAAAATGACGAAAATAGGTTAAGTGACCTAGAAATAGGTCAAGTGACCTATAAATGGGTTAAGTGACCTAGAAGATGGAGAGTATAAATAAGAGGCAGGGCTCTCTAATTTTAAATTACACTTGAGCATATTGAAAATATATAGGTGATTGAGGTAACCAAAGGATATATAAGCCGAATTTCAGAGGGAAGGTGAAGAAAAGAGGGCCGGAATTCAAGGGAGGATAAATTCTTTTGATGATGCTTTTTAAGGTATGTTATTTACAGGTCATCTCACCATTTTCACAATAAATATTTTTCTATAATGATTCAGACCGTGAGATTGATATGAAATTGAGGAAACATATCCAAGTATCTGTGGTAAAACATTCAGCTTGTGGGTCGTTGTATTTTTGGAGATACACTTCACGAAAAATAGGGTTTGTGGCTTGTCCTGAAACTAGTGTAAAACAGGTGTTTCAGGTAAAAAAGGTCATAACTTCTTCATAACAGATTGAAAGTTAGTAAGACCAAATGTGTTGGTTAGAGTATAGTCTGTAGTATGTTGTGTAATAGTTTCAGATTGATTCAACAAATATTCTATGTGGGGCACGCTCTACAATTTCACTCTCTAGAATAAGCCAGAATTCAACAAGTTATGCCATTTTTTCTATAACTCCTTTTCTGAGAGGTTCCAAGTAGTGACACCTGGATGAATTGCATAAAACACACTGAAGAACATTGTGTATCAGTTTCAGATATTTATTCATTACAGGTACATAGTTATGATTATTTTATGTTAGGGTTGTTGACTAATAAAAAACTAGTCATGGTTGAGACAAACAGTTGATGAGTTGGCACATACATGAGGTGTATAGTTGATGATGTTGGTACATATTGATGAATAGTTGACAAATGATTGGTATATACTTGGTACATGGTTGGATGCACTTGTTTATGGTACATGTTGATTACGGTTGTTTGGTACAGGTTTGTGCATGGTTGATGCACTTGTTTGTGGTACATATTGATATATGTTGAGGATTGTTGCCTCATCTTAGTTGGTGCTAAGGGTGTAAGCCGAGTCTTGCATTATAGAGCTAGTGCTCTTGTAGAGTTGTATTCGATTTAGTTGTTGATGAAAAACCCCAAGGATTGTAGTTCGTAATGAAAAAAAAAATGTGCATACATCTTGTGTTCTTTTTGTTACTTGTGGTGATGACTTGTTGATGATATATTGCTAATATATGTTGCTGATAAGTGTTCACATCTAACTGGTTATAAATGACAACAATGAGTAATGAGTTAATGGTGATTGTTGACTAAGGAGTTTTGTGTAAGAGGGAAGTTTTGGGGAAAAGATCCCTACACTGTTCACCCCCCCTCTCAGTGTAGTCGGTGTGTCCAACACAACTTTGATCAATATATTTTGTCTAACTCCACTCCAAGAAATAGTCATTACCATAGAAATAAACAAGTTGTGTAAAATGGGCACAACTCTTTCCTTTGATTTAGGGAATTCCCATTCTAATATAATAAAGCTTAAGTTGATGCCAACTATTTTCAAGTTTAATCTCCATAATGCATTCCAAACTACCTCACATTGAGCTTATTTCCAATAAGCCTTTCATGATGATAATATGTTCGCAATTAGTGAAAAATTCAAAGGGAATATACACAATGAAAAATTCCAAAAGACATAACCTCACAATGTATTAGGCATAGATATGGGCATGAAAATGAATCAAAATTATGTCAAAATAGGAGTTGAGAGACACATATCATTCCAAACTTACATAGGGTTAATTTGGTCTTGGTATATAGAAAAAATTGGAAATTTGTCACTTATGGTTGTAGGTCGAGATTCCCCATGTGTAGAGGTAGGGAATCTACACTAGTATTACTTTATTGAACTATACAAATCCAACATTGAAATATTGCACAATTTATGAATGTAAAAGTAGTATTTGTATAACAAATACAAATATTGTAATAGAAATAGTATATGAAGAAATATAGACTACGGTAAAGGAAATAAACAAACCAGAATATAACACTTGTGGAAAGGGAACCCTTTATTGCTATTTCAAAATGAAAGTAATGTTCACAAGCCTCTTCAAGGGGGTAACCTCCAAATGAGAAACACTCCAATACAATACTAATATTTGACAAAACATTACATAACTTCCTACCTTTATAAATAGATTTTCACTACCAAAACCTTAAGCACTAGTGGTCCTAACCCGTATGAGTATCGACTAACTAGTGTGTCTTGCTCCATAAAGATGACCCTTTACATTAATTAACCACACACCAATTACCTAGTGGACCTTATTCAAAGAGGATTGCCTCATACATTAATTAATTAACTCTAATTAACCTTATCTATGGAGGTTAGGGTAGGACCCTAATATGCCCTCCCCATTCAAAAGCAATGTTTCTCTCAAGGTTGAAGATGCATAAACTATTGTAAAATCATACCTAGTTCCATGGTGGCATTTTCAGGTTGTGTATCCTTCCACTAAAGCAAGACTTATTGGTAATGCATTGGTGTAGTTGATGCTCTCTTTTCTCTATCTTTGCCTCTCATTGTAACTAAAGGGAACCCTCTATATCAAATTCAGTGAGGACGGTCTAAACATGATAATTTGGTCTAATCACTTTCTTCAAATAGGACACATGAAATACTGGTTGGATATTGGAATGTGTTGTGAGAGTCGATCTATAAGTAACCTATCCAATGCGCTAGAGGATTTAATAAGGGGTCATAAAACTCATGTGCTAGATTTTGGTTTTTCTTTTCTTTAAAAGATATTTGCTTAGAGGGTTGGATATGAAGTAATGATTGATTCCTTTCATCACAATGGCACCCTAAGCGATGTTGATTCCTTTCTTCATTTGATTTTGAGCCAAGACCAAATTGTCCTTAAGTGGATGAAGAATGTCAGCTCTAGCATTGAGAGTGTCAATGTTTCATTGAAACTTGCACAAGAGACCTAGCTAAAGCAAGTACAAACAAAGCTTATCAAGAAAAGGACGAGAGATTAAATATGGAAGAATGATAAAATATATTCACACTACTCCAATAAGATGATCAATATCAAATGATACAATGAATGAGCGATACACACTCATATAGGACATAACATTCCATAATTAAGAAAAATGAACTAACAATGAGCTCTTCTTAGGAATGCATGTATGCATAATAGTGATGGTCTAAAAATAAAAAAATCCAAAATAGAACTAGCTCTAGTTAACTAATAGTGAATTAATGAGTCAAAATATAAATATTTCCAAAATCCCCCCATGAACATCACTATGGAGTAATAAAAAATGAGTCATGGAAACTAGGCCATATTAGGTACTCATGTACAATGCAACTAATGAACACTGGAAAAAAATGAGGAAGGAGGGAAAACCACGTGGGAACAAAACCCCCCCTCAAAAGACAATGCATCAAAAGAAGAAAAGGCAACTATATTCTTCAATCCAAGACGATCTCGCAAAGTTTTAAACATTTTCTCACTGAAATTCTTCGTGAAGATGTAGAAATCTTTATGGATCTGATGAAGTCCTTTGGCAACAAGTATTTCCTTGTACCTCTTGATTTCGTGGACCCATCTGCACCTGAAAATATTCCTTTCTGGTGGAAGTGGTGTTATTTTTTGAGCTATTATTAGGTTTCTTTTCAATTTACTAGATAACAATATCATAGGTAGGATCACTGCGAGAAATACAATCACAAGATACACAATATTTATCCTGGGAAACCCTCATGGGGGAGAAAACCCAACAAAATCTTCCTTAATATAGATAGCCAATACAATGCCAAGACAATAAACCAAAACACTAGAGAATATCCAACACTGAGCAATGCGCTTCTCTCTTCCTTCTTCTCCGAACTGCAACTACCAAAATTGTGCACTTGATGAGTGAATGAGTGAGTGAACAAATGAGGTGCTGGCCTCATTTATTTATATGAGCTTGCAGGCGCTGGAAAGGTGTCTCTTCACTGGGTAGGGATGACTTCTCTTCTTAGTGGTTTAAACCACTTTAATTAGGCCCAGGGTCCGACTTCTTAATTTTCATAATGCAATTAGGGTTTGACCAATCCGGAAAAGGGGATTTGGTCAAGTATAAAGTCTGACATGATCAATCCACAAAAGGGGATTGATCTGAAAAATAATAACTCAAGAATAAATAGAATACTCTTTGTAGTTACAATATTTCAACACTCCCTCTTAACAAGAAGGGTATTCTACAACATCATCAGGAAGGAGAGGGAAACAACATCAACAACATATGAAACACTGACTGGTATATCTATAAATCATCGAAAGTTTTTCTCATCATTAATATCATCATCCACAACAAGGAGATGGAATGGCATCATCATCATCTGCATCAACATGGATTAGTATAACACTAATACATCATCAGCATCAATAAAAACATGAGGCTGATACAACATCAACAAAAAAAACATCACAATACAAAGGYTGTATTATCATCAACATCAACACTAAGCTGGAAATCTTTAGCATGAAACTGACATCTCATCAACATCAACACTATGCTAGAAATATTCAGCACRAGGTTGACATCTCAACAACATCAGCATGAGGCTGACATCTCAACAACATCAGCACGAGGCTGRAAATATTCAACATGAGGTTGACATCAAAACTACTACCCCTTTCGAGGGAGTTCCTTTCAGACTACACCAAGCTTGTCTCGAAAGTGCTCAAACTTTACACGAGATAGAGGCTTGGTCAACACATMTGCAACCTATTCATCCGTGCCAACATAATGGAGCTTTATGGCTCCTCTATGCACCATATCACGAATGTAATGATATCAGATTTCTATGTGTTTTGACTTGTCATGGAACATAGGGTTCTGTGTCATTTTTATGCAACTCTAGTTATCACATAGAATCATGGTTGCTTTCATCTCCAAATCAAATAGACCTGTCAACAACTTCCGAAGCCATATGGCTTCACAATTGGCAGAACATACAACAATGTATTTTTCTTCTGTCATGCTAAGAGAAATACTTGATTGCTTCCTTCTCTGCCATGAGATCATGGATGACCCCATATTGAAATAACATCCTGAGGTGCTCTTTCTGTCAAAGACACTTCCATCCCAATTTGAATCGGTATATCCACTTAGTTTGAAGTCATGATCTCCATTATAAGTGAGACCAAATCCAACGTACCCTTAAGGTCATCATAGGTTTTGCAACAACAATGTGAACATCTCTGGGTTCTACCAGAAACTGACTCAAGTTGTTCACAACAAAACATATATTTGTCCTGGTGTTCCAGATACATCAATGATCCAATAATCTGTCTGTAGAACGTAGCATCAACCAACTCTGACGAAGTATCAACCAGGAGATTCAACTTTGTTTCCATGGGTGTATTCATGGATTTACACTCCAACATATCAAACCTCTTCAATGTTCAACTACATACTTCCCTTGGTTAAGGAAGATCTTCTCTTGTCTCTGCCATACCTCAAGACCTAAGAAATAGTGCATTAGTCCAAGGTCTTTCGTCTCAAATTCTGTAGCAAGCTTATTATTACAATCAATGATGAAATTTTCTTTTCCAGTTAGAAATAAGTCATCCACATCCAACAACAATATAACAGGCTCATCATTCATAACCTTGAAGTACAAGTTAGAATCAACTTTAATCTTGGTAAAGCCCAAGCTCGTCAGAAAACTGCAGATTCTTCCATACCAAGCTCTAGGAGATTGTTTCAATCCGTACAGAGCCTTCTTTAATATGTAGACATGTGTTTTTCTATCTTCAACCCAAACCCTTGAGGTTGTTCTATATACACTTCCTCTTCAATGACACCATTTAAGAAGGTTTTTTTTACCTCCATCTGGTGTAACTTCCATTTCATCTTATTTACAAGGGCTATGATGTTTCTGATTGAAGTGTATATGGATATAGGAGAAAACATCTCTTCATAATCAATGCCTTCCTTTTGAGAAAATGCATGAGCTACAAATATTACTTTATATTTCTCAATACTTCCATCAAAAGCATGCTTTATCTTGTATATCCATTTGGAAGATACCACATCCTTGCTCTTCGGTTTGAGAACTATTTTCCATACATAATTCTTTATAATGGATTGATATTCTTCTGTCATGGCCTCTACCCATTCTTTCTTCTAAATGGCTTCTTCAAAGCAAGTAGGCTCATTCTCTAAGAGATCACACATCAAATCCATATAACTGGAGAATGGCTTAGGTTTCTTGACTTGTCTCATGGTTCCTTCGAGGGCACCATACTTCTCTCCATATTGAATAAGTTCCCTTGCCCATGATGGATTTCTCTTGAGAGAGATCGTCATCTGGGGAGGTTCTTGAGATTCTAATATGTCATGATCTTCTGGAATCTCCTCATAAGGGGAAGTTATGACTTCCCTGACTGGTTCCACAACTCTGGGATCTACAGGTTCTTCTTCATATACTTCTTCAAGTTGGCATCTTCTTGATTTTTTGAGTGTTGCATCTTCATCAAAGTTTACATCTCTACTGATCTCAATATGATGGTAACCTGGTACATAAATTCTGAAGGCCTTGGAGACCTCATAGTATCCAACAAATATTCCCTTCTTTCCTGAAGGTTCCAACTTGGTTCTCTTCTCTTTCAGAATGGGTACAAATACTGGACATCCAAATATTTTGAGATGGATTACTTCTGGCTTATTTTCGGAGAATATATCTCCAGGGGTTTTGAACCCAAGAGCTCTATGGGATAATCTATTCTATACATATACTATTGTTCTTGCTACTTCTACCCATAAGTGCATTGGAAGATCTTGATCATGGATCATAGCCTTCATTGCTTCCATTATAGTTCTTTTCTTTCTTTCCGCTACACCATTTTGTTGAGGATTGTAGGGAGTGGTGAGCTCCCTCTTGATCCCGATATCTTTACAAAATTTTACAAACTCTTTTGAGGTGTATTCTCCTCCATTATCTGACCTAAGTGTCTTGATCTTTCTTTCAGAGAGATTCTCTATCAAGGCTTTGAATTCCTTGAATTTACCAAACACTTCATCTTTTGATTTCAAAAAGCAAACCCATGTTTTGTGAGAATAGTCATCAATAAAAGATACATAGTATACATACCCACTAATAGAGGTTGATGGCATTGGGCCACATAAATCTGAGTTGATGAGCTCTAAGATTCTTTATGCTTTATTTTCGCTCTTTGGGAAAGGGTTCTTGATGTTCTTTCCTTGTGCACACACCTTCATGGTCAACCTTGAATTCTGGTAGACCTGTGATTGCCTTGCTTACATATGGTAATGCCTTGTAGTTGATGTGAGCTAGTATTCTATGCCAACGTTCATGTGGATTCTCAATGGAATGGGTCAAGGTTGGTTCTGAGTGACCTTTCAACTTATACAAGCCACCTTCTTCTGTTCCAATAACAATTGCATCTTCTATGGGTTTTCCTTTATGCCACATAATAACTTCTCCATCTATGAAAGTAACTTTGAATCCTTTCTTATCTAAAGCTAATATAGAAAGTAAGTTCTTTGTCAAACCTAGTACATATAGTACATCCTTCATCTTCATTAGGGTCCCCGAATCAAGTTTGTAATTTGACTCTCCTACTCCTTTGATAGGGTATTGGTAATCATATCCATGTGTAACTTTCTGGGGAAAGTTCTTTTCTGTAAGGCTAGAGAGAATGTCTCTTTGACCTATCATGTGCTTGGAAGCACCACTATATATGAGCCAAGTATCCTCACTAGGTGACACCGATCCTAAGAGGGCAGAGATTAATACATAGTCTTCAATTTGTTCTTTTATCATCTTTGTCAGTGGCTCTTCATCTTCAACTGTATGGGCATGGTTCCTTCTATTTCTCTTCTTGTATTCTTCTCTTCTAGCTAGACAATTCTTAGAAATATGTCCTATCTTGTCACAATGGTAACAATGGTAGGTTGATAAATCATTTTCTCTTCTTTGACCTTTCTGAAACCTCTAGAATCTCCTTGGAGGGTGAGATTATTTATGCATGAATTTACTTGGGGAGTGAGACTCCTTATGTTGATGAGTTTCCTTTTGGAAGTGAGACCTCTTCCTTCCTCCTTTAGTATGAGAAGCTAGGGCTTGATCTTCATCTCTTGATAGTACTGCTTCTCGGTTAGCTACTCTTGTTTTTCTTGAATACATTCTTCCCACATACTGTCAAAATGTAGTTCCTCCTTTCTGGAAAAAATAGTTTGGATGAATGCATCCCAAGGTATTATGAGAACATTAAGAGTTGTCATTATGAGTTCATTTTCATATAGAGTATCACCAATTTCTTCTAGTTGTTCTTTGAATTGTGATATTCTAGAGAAATATTCATGAACTGTTTCTCCTTTTTGCATCCTTGTACTTTTGAGTTGAGTTCTTAGATTCATCTTCCGGTTGTTGTTCTTTCCTTCATACATTTTGGTTAGGGCATCAAACATTTATTTTGGATTTTTCTTTGAATCCACTTGAGGAATCAAGTGATCTTTAATAGAGTTTCCAATGATTCTTTTGGCCCTAACCGTGTCATTTTGGTGTTTTGTTTTACCTCCAACATCGGTAGGTTCTGGTACATCTTCTTTAATAAATCTTGTTAGGTCATTCTCTTCAAGAATGAGTGAAATCCTATACTTTCAGGCATAGAAGTTATCCACACCTTCTATCTTGTCAACAAGCTTAGTGCTTGTAGACATCTTGACCTGGAGCTAGGAAAATGACCAAAAATTGAAAATGCTCAGAATTTAAATTTGAACTTACCAGGAGGTGGGATTGGCTGAGGCGAGTAGCCCATTGTAGTCATATTTCAGAAAATCCAAAATTTTCCCCTTCAAAATGGGCTTGTAGAATTCCAGACTGGTACTTCTAGAACTGGTTATGGTTTCCTGGTTTTTTGGTTTATAGGTGCCAATAAAAATTAGGGTTTCACTTTCCAAGAGTTTAGTCCACTGAAAAAGTGCACTGAGGTTTCTAAAGAGTTCACTAGGATAGGGCACACTTCCTTGATGAGTTTTAGGATGAAATTCCTCTTCAATAGAAAACCCTAATTTTCTTGTACGACAACAATGACATTTTTTCTTATCCAGTGAAAGGTGCTCTCTTCGGCTTAACTCTGAAACCATGTTAATTTTTGAGCTATTATTAGGTTTATTTTCAATTTACTAGATAACAATAGCATAGGTAGGATCATTGAGAGAAACACAATCACAAGATACAAAACATTTATCCTCAGAAACCCTCATGGGGGAGAAAACCCAACAAAACATTCCTTAATATAGATAGCCAATAAAATGCCAAGATAATAAATCAAAACACTAGAGAATATACAACACTTAGCAATGCACCTCTCTCTTCCTTCTTCTCCAAACTACAGATACCAAATTTGCACACTTGATGAGTGAATGAGTGAGTGAACAAATGAGGTGCTAGCCTCCTTTATTTATACTAGCTAGCAATCGCTGGAAATGTGTCTCTTCACTAGGCAGGGCTGACTTTTGTTCGTAGTGATTAAAACCACTTTAATTAGTCTTGGGTTCGACTTCTTAATTTGCATAATATAATTAGGGTTTGACCAATCCACAAAAGGGGTTTTGGTCAAGTACAAAGCCTGACATGATCAATCCACATAGGGGATTGATCTAATGAATAATAACTCAATAATAAATAGAATACTCTTTGTAGTTACAGTATTTCAACAAGTGGAACTAGATCCCAAGTTTGATTCTCCAGGAGTGAGTCATACTCCTCCTGCATAGTTGCTTGTCATAATGGATTTCCCACAACCTCAATATAGGTCTGTGGATCAAAAGATTGAACCATATAGCAATGCATGGGCATCGCTGGTTTAGAAGCTGAAAGTACATGAGAAGATTCCTCATGTTGAGATCGAGTCCTCCTCAAATCCAATGGATCCCCTGCAAGGACACCTGTTTCATGAAGCATAGATTGTGCCCTCTTGGGAATTTGTTGAATCTTCAATGTTGGCTCCTTAACTAGTTGTACTACCTGCTCATTTCCATGTACAAAATCTGAGTGTATGGAATCATCTTTGATGTCCGGAACTGATGGAAGCACAAGAGTCTCTACATACTAGACTAGTGGTACATACAAAGTACTATCCTCATGTGTAAGTAGTAAAGAGGAGTCATAGTCAACAAACTTAGTGAATCTATACAACCTTGATTTTTAATCTACCTCACCAATTGCAATAATGGAATTGTCATGCATGTCAAGTAAAATAACTGAATCTGATGTAAATTCAATTTTTTTATCTTTCTGAGTGATCTAATAAACTGAGAGCAGATTTATAGAAATCTTTGGAACATGTAAAACATTCTCAAAATTTCCATTAGGGAGTACCCCTCTTCCCTCTCC
The DNA here is from genome assembly GCA_032191745.1 of Picea mariana. Taxonomy (NCBI): domain Eukaryota; kingdom Viridiplantae; phylum Streptophyta; class Pinopsida; order Pinales; family Pinaceae; genus Picea; species Picea mariana. The sequence goes on from JASDQU011029259.1 coordinate 15,873, forward strand.
TGCTACTGCTACTAGAGTATCATCCCCTATGAGAATAGGGGGTCTTGAGAATGAACTCAAAGAATTAAAGACTTCCTCTTTAACTRCCATRTGATGTGATGCACTAGAATTTAAAATCCATGAATCAGATGAGGAATTAATTACAACCAAAGCATGATGATTACGTTTCTTAGGAGCAAGATATTCTTCCTTCTTCTTCTTGGATCCTTCAGGAATGGATTTTCCAAGGTTGTGAMAAGAGATACCCTGTAAAAATAATAAAAATCATAAGCTAGAGTTGTGTATTGGCTTTCATATTCTATTGTGTTCCTCTTTGACCATGTAGGGTGGAAACTAACGGTATAATAACAATACTATGGTAATTAGCAAAAAAATCATCTTCGGGTAAAGTGTCTTTAGAATAGTCGACAAGATGAATATCTTCCTCCATCTCTCAAACCCTATATTCTTCTAACCATGGGCTAATATAAAAATGGAACATAAAGTGAAAAATGAAAATGGTGGGCTAATACACCCAACCAGGTCACTACACACTCATTCTCTAGTTCTGTCTTCACCATCCAACTCAAATGGTGGTAAGAACCCTGGTTGGAATTTATATGAAAAACCTTAAAACAAATAAATCGGTAAATCCTCCCCACATGAGTAGATAAGCGACATGGATGGAGCTTCATAAAACCAAAAAAAACTTATGTTACTATTGTGAGTGTTGTATATCCGAACTGCGTGAGACTTTCTAGCTATGCAATATGTTAACAATTCATCATTTCATCATTTTATCTCACCATTGACTAAATAAGATCACGTACTTTGGAGAAGACCCACCTACATCAACATGGAATGGAAAATGTAATGGAAAGTTTGAGTTTTCCCACTGGACTAAATCAATTGGTGTTTTATTCTGAAAAATGAAAATGAGACCTAATCCATCTGATCGAAAGAAGCAAAGACATGGAAAATGCATGTGGTCTAAGTTGTGAAAGGAATACATGGTTTGTTACAAGTTAAAACCCTAGCTATTTGTTGTCTTCATCCGTCAAGTAAACCTACGAAGAACTCGATGCCCATGGTATCAACACTAATGCAAACCCTAGAATCCTACAATCCCAAAGCTCTTGGCCATAATAGTTCGTCCATGCTCCCTCAACAAATTTTCCAAGATCTAGCTACCAAGAATAATCCTAAGTTATTGAAATCGCAGTTGCAAGCCTTCCTATTCCCTAGATAAATATGATATCTGTAAATAAATAATAATAATACTAATAATTTAAATTTAAGATTACAATTTAATTAAATGTAATTTTTTAATAAATCTATCTTTAATTTTTTTTTTAAACATATTTAAATTATAAAATCAACAAAATATAATATATACTAAGTTAATACAATATGACATTTATAATTCCTCTCTCTCTCTCTCTCTCTCTCTCTCTCTCTCTCTCTCTCACACACACACACACACACACACACGCACACAACCATTTTTTATTTATTTTTAATTATCCAACTTAGTATTAATATATCACAAAATATAGTACAAACATGATTGTATGTGACATACCACTTGGAAAACCAAATTCACGACAGTCCAAGAAAGACATTGAATTTGATTCAAAATGATATTAAGAGTAGTTCAAAGTTCCTAAATGATTGAAAGTATCTTGACATAGCATACTAAAAACAAAAAAGAGAACATATAACATAAATCTAAATGAAGTACTACTACTCCTTTGAAAATTTGTCAGGAAAAGACATAGAAATCCAACCTCGTGGAGCCATTATAGAGTGCTACCAGTGCTTCATGTCCATCTAATATTATGGGTCATTATCAAGCTAAATGGGATTTACATGAGCTAGAACAGTTGTTTCTATAGCAGTGTCTCGAGGATCCATGGCATTTGAAACAATGATATCTATATCGTACTCTGCTTCACAAACAATTTCAATTTTATTTTTTTTTTTGGAGGTCTAGTTTCTACATGATAGTCCACTATTGGTGTCATCTTTCCTCCACCATCTGAGTAATGAAGGAAATGTTCAACTAATAGATCTCTATAAGGTTGAATACTTTGGTATCTCTAAACCTAGAGAACCATGTATCTAGCACCCACTCCTTGAATTCCACCTCCATATGAGCATTGGATAACTCAAGATGATATGATCTTGAAGAACACGAGATTGGTTGTGACCTGTTTACACCCTCATGAGTATAACTATGTATTAAATTGATGGAATATATTTGGGTTTTTCATCATTATAACACAAGATTTAATTTATGACTTTTCCATTGTAATTTTTGAAGTATGATTTCAATGCCATTCAAGCTACTGTTATGAAGATCTTGTGGGGTTATTTCATAGTTTGGTAGCCCTTTTGTTAGTGCTAACCAGTTGAAAAGGGTCCCTCAAATTGGTTAGCGTTTCTCTGTTTCCATAGCGTAGGTATATACATAATTTTCTTGCTTAGATAGATTGACTCCATTTCTAGCTTGATGTTGTAATTTTGTTATGTTTTGTATTAATTTTGCTATAGTAATTTCATTTTATTTCTCACTTAAATCATGTATTGAATTCATTAAATATTTAACAATGGTTGAACGATTGCATACAGATTTCGGTGTGTTTTAATTGGAGTTGTCGTGAAATTGCAACTCTGTTACCATTTGAGTTCCATAAAACTAGTGCACCAGAGATATAGTTTTTCTCAATATACACTTTGGGTTGTAATATGGTTATGTCAATAGCATACATATTCTAATTTTGATTGGGTTATAATTTAAATGTGAAGCCTGAACAATTACATTACATTTTCATGTTATAAACAACAAATATATTATCTCCCAAGTTAGAAATCAAGATAACATTGTCTTATTTAAAATTACATAGTGGTATTACAGAGTTGATTCCAGAGTTAGAATAGTGCTTGGATTTATCAATATGACAGTGTTATAGTAGTATATTTGGATCAATCCCATTCCTGTCTTTCCTTTACTCTCTCCTAGTTTAATATTTAGACATAGTGTCATTGAAGGTAGGAACTAGAATTGATTTTCAACACTTAGGGATTAGCTTAAGTGGAACATTGTAGGCCTCTGGCCAACAAGCAACTTCTTTGTTCTACTACCTAATACACAAAATTCCCAAAGATTACACAGTTTAATTTGATTAAAGCGTGAAGAGTATTATTTTCCATAGATTATAATAGTCTAGACAATCATTTTTGTGTCCTAATCGAGGTACATACATCGTTGGCATCTCTAAGCTTACGCCCTCATATTGGCGATTAATGCTCATAAATTAAGTTAATTAATTTTCTCGACATTCTACTCAATATGAGAGTGTTATAGTAGTATATTTGAATCAATCCCATTCTTGTCTTTTGATTACCCTTTCTCGATTTAATAGTTAGGTATAGTGTCATTGAAGGTAGGAACTAGAATTTCTTTTTGACACTTAGGGATTAGCTTAAGTGAAACACTGTACACCTCTAGCCAACAAGAAACTTCTTTGTTCTTATACCCAATACACGAAATTCACGTAGATTACATAGTTTTATTTGTAATATAATAGTTTCATTTGATTAAAGTGTGAAGAGTATTCTTTTCCATAAATTAGAATAGTCTAGAAAAACATTTATGTGTCCTAATATGTGCACACACAGTGTTGGCATTTCTAAGATTACGCCCCAGATTGATGATTAATGCTCAAAAATTAAGTTAATTAATTGGCTTGACACTTTTCTCATCCTTTTAATCCTCATGCTCCTCATCCTCTACCATTTACATCAATCCATGACCCAAGATCCCATTGGATCCACTAATAAGCTTTCCCTACAACCTATATACATTTCCCTCTTTGACACCAATGCTTACTATTGTGTTCGGGATATCTCCCTATGAATGTATGAGTACTTTTCCATTTTGGAACAAGACTGCAAAACCCTTATCCTCTAGAGCTGAGACTGAGAGCGAATTTTTCTTCAGCTCTATGACATAAAGCACATTGTGAGCCTCTAATGAACCTCTCGACCCAAGCTCAAGACTAACCTTCCTCTTATAGATTCTTGGAAGAGGACTAGGAGAGTTTCTAGATATTCTAGAGACCAATGGATACTTGAGTGATGTGACTTCCAAGGCTCATGCCACAAAGAACCAACTCATCTCTCATCCATATCTTCGAAACTTCACAAATCTAGAAGGTTATAGAGGGTGTCGAGGGTTGAACTATATCTCACATGCAACAAGTCGTTGTTAATCCATGTATGACAAGMAACACCCTGTAAAAATAATCAAAATCTTAAGCTAGAGTTGTGTATTGGATTTCATATTCTATTGTCTTCCTCTTTGACCATGTAGGGTGGAAACTAAGGCTATAACAACAATACTAGGGTAATTAGCAAAAAAATTCATCTTCGAGTAAAGTGTCTTTAGAATAGTCCACGAGATGAATATCTTCCTCCTCTCAAACCCTATATTCTTCTAACCATGGGACAATATGAAAATGGAACATAAAGAGAAATATGAAAATGGTGAGATAATACACCCAACCAGGTCACTACACACTCATTCTCCAGTTCTGTCTTCACCATCCAACTCAAATGGTGGTAAGAACCCTGGTTGGAATTTATATGAAAACCCTTAAAACAAATAAATCGGTAAATCCTCGCCACATGAGTAGATAAGAGACATGGATTGAGCTTCATAAAACCAACAAAAAATTATGTTACTATTGTGAGTGTTGTATATTTGAACTGGGTGAGACTTTTGAG
>JASDQU011029260.1:1575-19235 GCA_032191745.1 Picea mariana
GAATTAGATGTCACCTTGCTGCATGTGGACTTTGCTTGGTCCTTACAAGAGTTTGATTACCTAATTAACTAAGTGCCTTTGGTACAACCTTGCGTAATTCAAAAGTCCCTAGGAAGCTAGCATGTGGACATGTGGGTCCATTACTATCCCTTTAACTCCCTATTTTGATGTAATCTAAGAAAAACTTTGAAACTATCCTAGATTGAACATGTGGGCATGTATGGGCCCATTACAAACCTTTAAACTTCCCTAGTGTTTTGATCTAAGAAAGCAAAAATTCAAACACTATCCTATCTTTGTAGCATGTGGGCATGTATGGGACCATTACAATATTAATATGTGTTTGAAAAAGAAAACTAAGAGGAGTCCCAAGAAGGGTTGTTTTCCTCTCCTAAAGGTTTTAATGTTCTTAAGGGAGATGAAATCGTTTCACAATCTTTTTCTGATTCTCAAGATCGCTTGGAGGCACAAGAGAAGAGCATACTAAGAGATTGTTATTTAACTTCTAGTCCCAATGCAAGTTAAATGTGATTAAAAATTATTTCCAACTTATCTTGTGTGTCAAACCAAGCCATCCATGTGGCAAAAAGCAAATAAGGGAAATTGATTTTATCCTCCTAAGTGCCTATGTGTTTTTTGACTAACCCCTTTATATGACGAGGGGACTAAGTGTGGTGCAGCTTTAAAACATGCTTGACATCATTTTTAAGAAGGCAGATGGCCTTCCCCACATCTCAACAACTTTACAATGTGAAATTTTGCACAGATGCACAGGTCCCAGTGGAGATAGAGGTGCACAGAGCGCATGCGCATGAACAAAGATAAGTCAATAGGTGTGCGTGTGTAGAACAAAATTGTGACTCAGGCGCATGGGTGCACGATACAAATCTGTGGGCTTAAAAGCCTGTGCATATATGGCACACGGTTGAGAATGAAAAATCTGAATGAATTTCTCTCAATTCAACTTGGAATTGGCTGGTTGGTAGATCGGCTTAGGCCGGTTAGTGCACCTGCAAGTTAAACAAACTAAAAGAAGAGCAAGAAAAACCCAAATGAGGTAGGAAATTGATACCTTTCCCCAGTGGAGTTGCCAATTTGTTGTGCCTCTTTCGTCACCTTGGTGAGCAAAACAGAGGTGCTTGCAAGCTCAGTTGCATCTACTGAGTAGGACAGCTACAAGGAAAAGAGTTAGGGAAAGAAAATAAAAACTACAATTAAGAATTAAACTAAGAGATGCAATAAAAACTAAATTNTAAAAAATTACTTTTGGAACCTCTTGTGGAGGAAAACTTAGTGAGTTTTTAGAAATATTTTAGATGTAGTTGTTTTGGGAGGTTGGGGGTGCAAACCAACCTCGTTGATTAAAAATGGGAGTGTATAGTCTTGTCAAGAAAAGGGTGGGGTATTTTCAGAATCCCTTTGGAGGAAACTTACTTTGACCTCCACGTTTCAAGAAGAAAATATGTGAGTGATAAGTGACTTTTGTGTGTGAGTGAAAGTGTGCCAATTTTTAGTGAATTAGATGTCACCTTGTTGCATGTGGACTTTGCTTGGTCCTTACAAGAGTTTGATTACCTAATTGACTAAGTGCCTTTGGTACAACCTTGCGTAATTAAAAAGTCCCTAGGAAGCTAGCATGTGGACATGTGGGTCCATTACTATCCCTTTAACTCCCTATTGTGATGTAATCTAAGAAAAACTTTGAAACTATCCTAGATTGAACGTGTGGGCATGTATGGGCCCATTACAAACCTTTAAACTTCCCTAGTGTTTTGATCTAAGAAAGCAAAAATTCAAACACTATCCTATCTTTGTAGCATGTGGGCATGTATGGGACCGTTACAATATTAATATGTGTTTGAAAAAGCAAACTAAGAGGAGTCCCAAGAAGGGTTGTTTTCCTCTCCTAAAGGTTTTAATGTTCTTAAGAGATATGAAATCGTTTCACAATCTTTTTCTGATTCTCAAGATCGCTTGGAGGCACAAGAGAAGAGCATACTAAGAGATTGTTATTTAACTTCTAGTGCCAATGCAAATTAAATGTGATTAAAAATGATTTCCAACTTATCTTGTGAGTCAAACCAAGCCATCCATGTGGCAAAAAACAAATAAGGGAAATTAATTTTATCCTCCTAAGTGCCTATGTGTTTTTTGACTAACCCCTTTATATGATGAGGGGACTAAGTGTGGTGTAGCTTTAAAACATGCTTGACATCATTTTTAAGAAGGAAGATGGCCTTCCCCACATCTCAACAACTTTACAATGTGAAATTTTGCACAGATGCACGGGTCCCAGTGGAGACAGAGGTGCACAGAGCGCATGTGCGTGAACAAAGATAAGTCAATAGGTGTGCGTGCGTAGAACAAAATTGTGACTCAGGTGCATGGGTGCACGATGCACGTCTGTGGGCTTAAAAACCTGTGCATATATGGCACACGGCCGAGAATGAAAAATCCGAATGAATTTCTCTCAATTCGACTTGGAATTGGCTGGTTGGTAGATCGGCTTAGGCCGGCTAGTGCACCTGCAAGTTAAAAAAACTAAAAGAAGAGCAAGAAAAACCCAAATGAGGTAGGAAATTGATACCTTTCCCCAGTGGAGTTGTGAATTTGTTGTGCCTCTTTCGTCACCTTGGTGAGCAAAATAGAGGTGCTTGCAAGCTCAGTTGGGTCTACTGAGTAGGACAACTGCAAGGAAAAGAGTTAGGGAAAGAAAATAAAAACTACAATTAAGAATTAAACTAAGAGATGCAATAAAAACTAAATTCATGAGCATAGGGACATAGAAACAAAAAGAACCATAAGACCCATGTCACCAATGTTTTAGGCTGATCTATTAGTGAAAACAAAGAACCAAGAAGAAAGGGTACTATGAGTCCCTTCTTCCTCCAAGGGAAGGCTCTTGGACCCTCACTAGCTAGCTCTTCTTACAACAAAGAAAAATGGAAAATGATGATGAAAGAACTCTTTACAAATCCACTCAATGGTGAGGTGGATTGTCCAATGTAATGGTGCCAATATGCTCTTGTCAAGGATGGAGTTCTCAAAACAATAGAGGCAACATAACATTACTTTGAATTCCTTGATAAAATGAGGTGCATCCATGTCTTTTTATAGCATTCATTTGGGTTATTGTTTAACTTCTTTGTAGTGTAAAAAGAGGCCATTTAGGGCATTCTTAGGTCTTTGACCAGTCCACCAGTCGGATCCAGTCCATATTTGATGGTCAAATCGGCTTGGGAGCTGAACCATAAGTGGTTGGGAGGCCGACCACTCTCATAAATGCACCGTTTAGTAGGTGCGTGGATTTTTGCGCTAGCAGTTGCACATCGTGCTCCTGTGCGTGATTTCTGCATTTCTGTTCCGCGCATGCACGCGCATTCCCAATGTCTGCATAACACTCTTCAATTTTTCACTACTTTGTATAGTTTTTGACCTTTTTTGAATGTTGTGGTATTAATTCAGGTCCATGGATGACTTCATCACTATTTGACGATGCTGAGTTCTTGTAACCATGTGCGGACGGAATTTCAGTGATAACAATGAGAATCATCCTCCTGGACGAGAACCATAGCGATGGTATAGTCTGAGGCTGGGTGGTAAAGGAAATAATCCCAACTGTAATCAGGTGGGAAGAGTAGTGCGGTATGTGTCAAAGACAGTTTTAAAGCTTCAAAATATTTGTTGGCAGTGGTATCTCATACGAACTCAAAACCTTTCTTGAGCAGTTGCATAAATCCAAGAGTTAGCTCAGCATAGTTCGGGATGAAACAACGGATAAAGTTTTCCTTCTCTTGCAAACTTTGTAATTGGTGAAGTGAGGAAGGAGGAGGGAGATTGAGAATTGCCTTGACCTTCAAAGGATCTACCCTGATCCCTTGACGTGAAACACTAAAGCCCAGAAGTTGGCCAGATTCTATGCAAAAAACACATTTGTGGGGATTCAAGTGTATGTGGTAAAATTGATAGCAAAGGAAAATGGCACGGAGGTGTATTGGATTATCTACATGGAACATGGAATGAGTGGGTAAGTCATAGAGATATGGTTGCACAATGTTCTTTATATCATGAAAGGCATAAGACATAGCACGTTGAAAAGTTGCACCGACATTCTTTAAACCAAATGGAAGTTTCCGGTAGGCGAAAGTTCCCCAAGGACAAATAAAAGCGGTCTTGTGTTGGTCCATAGGTAAAATATTGATTTGATTATATCTGGAGAAAACATCCATCAGAGATAAGATTTCACTTCCAGCACAATCGTCAATGATATGATTCATGAAGGGGGTAGGAAAGTTGTCTTTAGGACAAGATTTGTTAATGTCTTTATAATCAATGCACATGTGGATTGTGCCTTGTTTCTTGTCAATCCGAATAAGATTAGAAACCCAGTCAGTTAGAGCCATAGGGTAAGTAAAACCATCTTTGAGAAGTTTCTCAACTTCAAGCTTGATAACAACTGCTTTACGTGGGTGGACTGGACTAAGTCATTTCCAGATGGGTTTATCGCCTGGGTATGTCTTAATCTCATGTACCACAATGTTGGGGTCAATCCCCAGAATTTATTCATAGCTCCATGTCAAGACGTCATGAAATTATCAGAAAAGAGACTTGTAGGTGACAACTTCGTCATGGGAACATGAAGCTCTAATATGCACATTTTCGACAACTCCAGGTTTTATGGATATGTCGAGGGGGGTGGTGGGTGAGATATTACTTAAGTTCCCTTCGTAGAACATATCATGTGTAGACTCGGGAACGGTAGAAATGATGACAACGGTTGACGGAGTCGAGATTCGTTGGTAACCCTCGATGGTGTGTTTTTCTAGGAAGAGGATGGAATGATGATGTCCATCATCCCAATGGGTATCTTCCATGGACATAACAGACATAATCATCTCGTCTGTAGGAAAAATGATGCGGAATGGATCTGGAGATAAATCACCAAGAGAGGGGGTAAAGGGGTTTCCGATTGAATAGATTGATAAGTATATTTGAATGGACTCAAAGGCATTTCGTTTCCATAACAAAGATGATCGTTGGGGTTGGGTACCATCCACGGGTTGTGAGACGCAAGGGTTCTGTGAACAGAGGTGGAGATCATGTTGATCACGGCGAAAAATGGATGTGGAACATCGGGTGGTGGAATGGGGAAAGTACCCATCAAAGAGGAATCTTTAAGAAGACCAACACCGACGTTCTCATATCCAGGGGGTTTTTTTTCAATGAAAGGTACGTTGCCAGTGCGTGCATCAGAGTGAAATACTAGTGCGTGCATCAGAGTGAAAGAAGGCCAATTGGTCTACGGTAACTACTTTTCCTTGATGTGGGAAATGCATGACACAGAAAAGAGTGGACACAAATGCATGCATGGAATCGATCCAGCTACGACCAAGTAGAAGGTTGTAATCAAGAAGAGTGTCAAAGACCTCCACTTCAACATTGACCGTTTTCCTTCTAACGTAATATGCAATGAAGGGAGGACACCGTAAGGCTTAAAACCAGATCCATTGAAGGATTTGAGCGTGTTGTGGGATTCAGTCAAAGGAGGAGAGCCGATGGCTTTCCAGCAGGTAATAGACATGACACAAGTCGAGGCACCCTCATCAATAACTATTCTACAAATGTTTTTGTCGGAGACAATAACTTGTATTTGGAATGCGAGTTGAGGGGGTAACCTTGGAATGTGATATTCAAAGTAAAAAATTATTAAATATGTATCCGTAGGGTCGATTCCACCAATATATTTCAACAATGCCTTCCGTTGTATAGGAAAACTCTAAAGGACTTCGAGGGATGACATTGCGGATGGTTCTTGGGCTAGATCTTTGACAATACTGTAGTTCTGGGCAGCACGTGCATGAGGATTGAAAGCCGATTTTCGAACAACACCCTTTGGGGGAGGGCGAAGAACTATATCTAGGCTCAGTCATTTGATATGAAGAGGACCATTGATAGGTGGAGTCGTGGGAGATGGTTGGACCAACGAAGGAGATATTGCAGTGACCTTCTCTTTGGAGGAAGAATAATATTTGGCTCGAGTGGTAAGTGTGATGCCATTCTTCTTTGAATCACCTATACACATTAAGACATAGGATGTATTGGAGGGGGAAGGTTGGTCATGAATGACCAATTGGGCCTATTGTTGAGAAGGGAAGGGTTGTGACAACACAACCAGAGTGGGGGGTTTTTCAGGGTCCCTTGAAGGAACTTAGTAACCTCAACTCATCGTGGACAATCCTTAGTGTAGTGATCATCACCACAGATAAGACAAGGGTATCACAGTTTGCACTTATCCTTATCGTCAATAGGTGGTGTTTTGGTTTTCTTAGATTCCAGATTATTTTTAGCCTCCTTGTTCTTACCCTTTCCTTTTTTGGATTTATTTTTACCGGCGGGGGTGGATTGAATAGAGTTCACCTCAGAAGTCTTGCTAGTGGGAGGGGTAGGAGACAGAGCATTTTGAACATTAGAAGAAATGGATTTGGGGTTGTTGCTAGAGGTTTGGATGGAATGAGGATGGGCATGGAAAGTGCCAATCACACCGTCAGCTGCATGAGAAGCAGTAGGAGTAGTTGAAGTAGCAGAAGTAAAAGGATGAGGTGCGTCAGGGAGTAATTCGTAAATAGTACCTGTTTATGAGTAAACAAGGTTGAGGTATTGAGGTAATTCGTAAATAGTACTTGTTTATGTATCTGGGAGTCGGGAGGAATTCAAAAGTCCTCTCAAGAATTGGTAATTCAGAACCATTCTAAAGAGTTAATTCTTTCCACTTGTGGAGTGGCAACGTCTTAGACTTCATTCTATTGAGGAGAGCCCTCCAGTGAGTTGGTAGGCAAGGGTTGAGAACCTTCCAGATCTTCTGGGGGTAGGCCTTGCATTCTATGTGAACAAAGTGGAGGGTCAATTGTGATCAAGTTATAATCTTACGAAGGAAATTCTATGGCCAACTTGGGTAAACAAACAACACGTGCTAGAAAAATATAGGAAGCAAAACCAAGCAAACAAGACCTTCCAATTCTGAAGTCACTAGTTGGTGATGAAATCCAACGTCGTGATGACGAGATAAGAAGGGGCTGGGCCAGAGTGGAAAAGTTACATTGATGACCTGCTTAATGGACTTACACCTTGATGCAAGCTCCCACACACAATCATGGGTATACCCTCCAAGGAGCTCGAGTAAGTCTGGCCAACGTCGATTCCAGGTACTGTGAAGACTTACCCCTTCACAGTCACCTTGTGTAAGACCCTAAGAAGATAGGCTACTAAGGTTACAACCAACAAAAATGATGCTTGGGGGAACAGTCAACAGTCCAGTCCACATGCAACTGCAGGGTATCTAGCCTGAAATCATCTTGAGAGGCTTCCACTCATCATTGTGGGTATACCTTCAAGTGACCCCCGTAATACGTGCAATATCTACACTGATATCAACAAAGCAGGGTGAGTAACTCTGTCAATCTCAATGCGACCTTAGGTTTGACCCTTATGTGAGAAGGGATTCCCAGGACAAAATGCTGCAAATGGAATTTGACACTCCTTATCACAAGATACTATTGTGTGTTTTGTGCTTTGGAAAGTGTGTCTCACTGCCTATTCCAAAGCTCTATCCTAGCTAATGTTGGTGTAAAAGAGCCCTAGAAAAAGTTACTAGTTGAATTTTAAAGTTGCACAATATTATTAAAGGTTGTTGTTACGCAAAAAGGAGACGGAAATGAAATCAATGTTGTGTGAGACTCTAACCCAACAATGTGTAAATAGAGATGAATGATACAAATTTTTGTTCGATGAATCCTATTTGCAGGAGTGAAAGAGGAGTTTTCTGGAACAATGTGAACTATGATGTATGATCTTCTTTGAAATGTAATATCAAACAATCATGAACAATGAAAATTCCCTATTCGTTCTCTTTCAATATTTGAATGCCCATATTTTTTGAATAAAAGGTTGCTTAAAAAAAACAAAATGTCTTTAATTTTTTATTAGAAACCAAGAAACAAGGATGGAACTAAGAAAAAGTAAGCAACCAATGAAAAAGAAATTCACAACAAACACCTAAATCGATCTTTCAATGAAGATAAAAATAACAAACTCACAAGACCAATCTCTTCAAATGCACATGGGTAACAATTTTCCAAGTAATAAGAAATTGAAAAGGATAATTAATCTCAACTTTTAATCCAATCAAAGGCTCCCAACCAAATGCACTTAGATTTGAGAATCGAAGATTATACCCTTGTTAAGAAAAGGTCAAGAGGTAAAAATTGAGAAAAAATGATCAAGAAGAGATTTCAATTTCTGAAAACTAATCATTCACAAGATTGGAAGTCAAGAAACATTCAATCACTGGCCAGAGAAGTTCTTTCTAGACACACCAACCAATCTGGGCATTTGAAGACACAAAACACATAATCCAAAATTTTTACAAGTGAGTTCGCAGTCTGATAGTGGGGTACAGTGCGAGAATTAAGGATTCTCGTAGGCTAGACACAGTCAGGTTGCAAGAAGTTCACACTGAACTGAACACTAGGGTGTGAACTTCAGTGATTCTTGCAGGCTATAGAAAGGTGTAGTGCAAGAAGGTTTGTAATCAAGAAAATTTTGGAAAAATGACAGAACTTTTGAGGGAACTTCTAGATCTAGGGAGTCTGTGAGGATCTCCTCAAGACTCAGAGATTGATTGGTAATGAAAAAGGGTAGGTCAAGAGAAAATGGACAGGTTAAAACCACTAAATTGGGTTTTATCCCCAGTGGAGTCACCAATTTTGTTATTGGATAAATTGGTAGGTGCAGAAACTAACAGATCTCCCTAGATCCACCTGGATCTAGAACAAAATAGGACAGGACATGACTCTTTCTCTAAGTTGAGGTCATTGAATCTACTACTAAGAATAAATGAGTGAAATACCTTTATATAGCTTCCTTAGGTATCTGTTGTTCCCTCTTTGCTCCGGTGCTCTTGTGAAATCAAGTCTAAAACTACACAAACCAACCTGAGTGAAGATAGCAAAGTATATTCAATGTCAACCTATGCATATGATCACGGAGTTATGCAATAAAATAAGAGTGATTTTATGGGAAAGGGACATGCTACTATATTATATTAAATGAAAGTAGAAGATACAACCAGATCGCCTTGATGTCGCAAGATTTCTTTCAGTGACCCTTGGTTCCAACACACACACTTGATCTACATTTGCATGAAGAAGATCCAATACAACTTGATAGACCAAATAGAGTTTTCAGGCTTCTATCCAAACATATTTCTTCACACAATTCTTTCACCAATTCTTCATTCAATCTTGCTTCACCTTTTCCATGAGAAACCTTTCAATATATAGGAGAAGGAGAGATGGTTAAATGTATGAGGATAATCCCACTAAATCTGAGAAGTCAGTAGGATGCCAACCATACGAATGCCAAATCATTTTCTAGAAGATTCCCTTCTAGAACCTTCATGACCTCTTCTCTTTTCCAAGCTTTGAAACAGGTTCACACCCTACCTATAGAGCATAGTGCGAACATTTCACACCCTAAGTATGGGTTACCTATGAGAATGAAGGATTTTCACACCCTATAACATAGGCAACTTGTGAACTCATCTTAAAAATGTGTTTTTTGGAAGAAGACAACAATCACTTTTCTCAGGAAAAAAGTCCTTGTGTGAGCCTGAATACATCACTTGTAGAGACATCACTAGAGTGACCAAAATGATGTGTAACAGTACCTTTATAAAAACCACGGTTCCGATTGTGGCCCGCCCTTAAAATTTTAAAACATGTGCACCTTCTGACACCGCAATGGAGTGTGACCATTGATTTTGTGATCTGAGATGAGGCTTCCTGATTAATGGCCCAACTCTGGTGCTTTAGATCAATGGATCAGATCTTCGCTCTTTGAATCAATGGATGAGATCTGCTTCACGAATCGATCTTCATGAATTTCAAACTTCAAACTATATTTGCCCCAAGAAAAACCTCCAGATCTAAGGATTTGATGACGTGTGGCTCCTAGATTTTGACGATCGAGATGCACTTTGGGCCTCTGGGAAAAACAAATCTCAAAACTCATCTTCCTCCATGTGATTTTACCCAAAGCTATGGATCTGACGACACGTGGCTCTTGCTCATCAATGAATCAGATTCACTTTGGGACTTCAAAACTTCGGGCACTTCGGGACTTCATAATGTTTAACTCCCACAATTCTCCAAAGTGCCAAACTCCAAAGCGATGGATCTTCCTCCATTATTCCTAAACTTTTGATGGCTTAGATTATTTCGGGAGTTCAGGCTTCAACACTTCAGGAGTTCCACACACTTCTCACTTCGAAACTCTCGAAGCTTATTTCCCCGAACACTTGGATCAACTGCTACCTGTCCCTTTAAAGATCAACAACTCATTCTCTCTTCGATCCTGTTTCTCCGACGCTATACTTCATGCAAATTTTAATATTCCAAACTCCTGTGAGCCGCTAATCTAAAATCCACATGGAATTCCCTCCGTTGAAAGATAAACCTACCTTTTTTAGTGATTTGGGTCCATAATGAACCGCTCTGAGTGTCACACTTTGAGCCCGTGGTTGTGGCCTATGTAAACAAAGACTTGGATGACTATATAGGGGCTTGGGAAAACAAGAGGATGAGTGATTGAAGAAAAAGGAGATAGGTTTTCATCTTTATAGGAAAATAGAAAGGCTTTGGTATGAGACTTTTTTAGGTAAGACATCAAGGAAAACCATGTCTTTTAAACAAAAAGGGGCGAACAAAACCGACTTTACCAGTCGAAGGGAAAATTTTAAGACTTGGTCTGCAAAAAGGAGAGAGACAGGTCAAAATTACAGACTTAGGTAGAAACCACAAACCCATAGGACTCTGACAAGTTCATGTGATAACATTTGGCTCCACAGGGGATGGCATCCTCCCTATGAGCTGCCAAGAACAAGTAGTTCTAATGCCTTAGCCATTGGGTTATGGAGTCAAGATCAAAACAATTCACCGAAGGCCGACATGTACACTATTCTACTTATAAAAAGGAAAACAAACACACATGCTTCAGAAAGAGCTTGTTTATGTACAGTCCTAGGCTAACTGATTTTTACAAAGTGTTAGGTGAAAGAAAACTTCCAACATAACCACCCAGACTGTTCAGTAATATAATTCTTCTCTTTATTGCAAATAATCCATAAAAGGTAAGGGAAGTATGAAAACATAAAGAAAATATGTATTGTAACACTGAAAATACCTCCAAATGATGATAATATGAACAATTTTGTAGGCTCCAATTATTTTGGAAAACATAGTTCCATATATAACCCCACAGGGTCACAAAATTTATAATCAGGAAAGCTCGACTGGTAAGAAATTACCTCCTGCTCTTCATGGTTACTCACCCATCATTCGATGTTCTTAGAGTGTACATCTGGGTATAGGACTGATGCGGGTCGGTTGATCCCAGGTGATACTTGCTCATTTATAGGTTCAAGACAGGAGATAAACTGCACCTTTAGGTCCTCCATTTCTCCTTTGTCTTCTTTGATAACATATGTTAGTTGAGAGAAAGAATTCTCTTCATGTATATCCATGGATGGCTCTTTCTCTCTATCATGCTGATCTTGGTAGGAGATTTCGCTTTCATAAAAAGATTGGCAGCCTATTCTTTTTGCTTCTGAATACTCTTCAGGGGTAGGTGAGTGCAGAACTCTTTTATCTTTCAAAGAGAAAAGAGAAATATATTGATTCATTTATTCAACCATTTCTTCTTTTAAATCTGAGACAACAACTGTACTAGGGGTGGAAAATAATGCATCCATATTTATGCCATCATCAGTGCTATCATCAATCATATCTGGAAGGACTTCTTCTTGGGAAATAGAGAGAGAAAAATTTTCATCTGTATTTGAAAAATAATCACTTTCATCCTTTCTTTGTCTCTCAATCATATCTTTACTGGACTCATCACACGAGGAACACTCTATCGTCTGCAGAATGTGGAGTGAAAACCTCTTACATTAGTCATAAAAAATAAGATGAGTCGAGTAAATATTCATGTAATACGAATTAAAATCATCGTGAAAAACCTTCAAGGAATGGATACTAGCAGCAGGGAAAGATAGACACCATCCAAGAGCATCTTATTCTAAACAAAAACTAGACATCCTCGTGAAATATGCCATGTTCATGCATGCATACATGAAATTTATTAAGTGCTCATCGGGATGGTCATGCTTGCTTCCTTTGAATCTTGGAAGATAATCATCCCATTCGTTTATAGTCGAAACTCGATGTGGATAACCAAATATGGCTAAGAAATTGAAAGGGGAAAAACTTCCATCCAATATAGTTGAGAGATGTGGCTCCTCCTTTTATCCTTAATGGATCTCCCCATGATACGTTTCACAATCACTATAAACAGGAACCATGGAAAAGCTCTACTATTCATCATCTCCATTGGGATATCCATCAAAATATGTTTGTTCTTGGTTAGTATCCAAGATCACTTCTTCATCATAATCAGGGCTTCCAAGAACATTTGTTTCAAGTACCAAAATATCCTCTGCATTTTATTCATAAGAGAAACAAGTGAAATCTTCCTCCAATCCCTCTATTCTTGCAAATTTGTTTTTTAACAGATCCATCAACTCCTTTGAGGTATATCCTTCATTCTCATAGCTTTCTCAAGAATGAACTATGTCCTAAACACCATCTCTATATTCCTCACAACATCTATGACAAATTAAATCATAGGAATAAAACTTTTGACATTGAGTATTGAAAGATGCATGAAACTCTCTCAGGGAGGAGATACTAGCAGGGGGCAAGGATCGATACCACTCATGAGCATCCACGTCTAATGAGAACATGAACATATTCATTAATACATACTCATGATGTATCTCCCATTGATGCATGATTTCATGAAACTCACAGAGATTCTCAACAGTTTTGTCATCTCTGTGTTCTCTAAATATGGGAAAAAAATCAACCCATTGATCCACAGTAGGAACAACATTTGGAAAACCAGGAACAATAGAGAAATTAAAAGGAGAAAACCTTTGAGGCAAGATTTTGTCCATTTAAAACTAGTGGAGTCGTCGATCGATTTCATAATAATGGAGTCTCCATTGGATTCTTTAATCATGGAGTTTCCAGGTGAATGATATGCAATCTAAATGTGTCTGGTATTTGTTCACCATCAAAGACTAGATCTGATCGTTATCGTTCTCACATGGAACTTTTCAATCTAAGAAAGTAGCTAAAATCCTTCTTCAAGAAAGATTTCCTTTCTGGATAATCTTCTCTGGGTCAACTTCAGGTGTTGCTAGAGGCAGTTGTGGAGTAGACGTCGTGTGTCTGCCTTTCGGAGCCAAAATTGAAACAGTGGAGTCAAAACAGTGGATTTGCCAGGTGCAAGTTGCAATATTCATGGTTCTGATATCTGATGCACCTTTAGAATCATAAGCTCTTTGTCTTTCTATCCCAACGAATTGTCTTCAATTCATTCCTCAGGAATGATGACATAAATTTTAGCACTAGAAGTCACCCTCAGATTGAATAGAAGGTAAGCCTAGTACCCATCAGTTTATACAGTAAATGTAAATGAGTTTTAGGTGATCAAATGGAGAGGACTCAATGATAATAATGTTCTAACTAAGAAATTTGGACTAGCATGCATAAGCAATTGAGGTCTGGAATCAACTTCAGTCAATAAGTTCGAGTAAGGGTGAATAGGGGGAAAAATTTGGTGAGGAGAGTGTAGAGGTCTGTTGTGAACATCAAGTCTTCCAACAGCCTAAAGAGGAAAAAATTAAATGAAAGATCCTCTTGAATTCAAATCTCAAATAAACTGAAATAAATTATAACAACACTAATATAACATTTATCATAATACATTCATAACAATCCATGTGAATCAGTTAATCATGAACTCTCTCCGTATTAGAGGCAAATAAGATGGATCAAGAAAGATGACTTAGATTAACCAAGATGTCTCAAAAACAAATACATAACCAGAGAACTGATGTTCTTTATAAAAATATTACAATATTAGGGAGCCTAGCTCAACCATTCGACCTTTAACAAAATATCAGAACTAACTACTTATACTTAGAACTGTTGCAACCACCAGGAGTGCGATTAGATCATTGCATTCAAAATTTTCATTCGGGGCCTTCTCTGTCGGACTGTTTAGGCCATCTTATGTCAGATGCGAGCCTGAATCAGTGCAGGATCTACGAGAAAATTCATCCACCTGGGAGCTTTGGATAGACAATCGGCCCCCACGACCCTTCTCTCCATGCATTCCTTTTATGGGGTGAGACGAGGTCTCAACCACCGCCCCCATTTCCATTAACTACCTTCATCGGGATCATGACGAATCTTGAGACCCATGAATTTTCTAGGTGGTGCCCATGAATTCTTCAAGTTAATGTTACCGATGCTTCAAGGCCAAGAAGATCTTCTTTTGTGACCAAATACAGGTGCTTTCGAACTTTGGCATAACTCCTCTCCATCGCTCCATCTTAAATGTGACCTAGGGCCATGACCCTACACAATTGCACAATTGCGGGTGCTACCAAGGGTGGTCTGAAAGAAAACCACTTTTTCCTCACAATTTACCATGAACCGCCACACATCCCTTTCTAAAAACCACGGTTCTGATTGTGGCCCACCCTTAATATTTTAAAATGTGGGCACCTTCCGACACTGCAATGGAGTGCAACCATTAATTTTATGATTTGAGATGAGGCTTCCTGATCAACGGCCCAACTTTGGTGCTTTAGATCAACGGATCAAATATTCCCTCTACGAATCAACTACTGAGATCTGCTTCATGAATTGACCTTCGGGAATTTAAAACTTCAAAGTATATTTGCCCCAAGAAAAACATCTAGATCTAAGGATCTGATGACACACAGCTCCTGAATTCGGACAACAAAGATCCACTTCGGGCCTCCAAGAAAAAAAAATCCCAAACCTCATCTTCCTCCATGCGCTTTTACCTAGAGCTATGGATCTAACGACACATGGCTCTTGCTGATCAACGAATCAGATTCACTTCGGGCCTTTGAAACTTCGGGCACTTCGGGAC
This sequence comes from Picea mariana, assembly GCA_032191745.1. Classification (NCBI taxonomy): domain Eukaryota; kingdom Viridiplantae; phylum Streptophyta; class Pinopsida; order Pinales; family Pinaceae; genus Picea; species Picea mariana. Next base: position 16,660 of record JASDQU011029260.1, read on the forward strand.
TTCACAATGTTTAACTCCCACAATTCTCGAGAGTGCCAAACTCCGAAGTGAGGGATATTCCTCCATGCATCCTCAACTTTTGATGGCTTAAATTATTTCCAGAGTTTGGGCTTCGACACTTCAATAATTCCACACACTTCTCACTTCAAAACTCCCAAAGCTTGTTTCCCCAAACACTTGGATCAATTGCCACCTGTCCCTTTAAAGATAAACGACTCATGCTCTCTTCGAGCCTTTTTATTTGATGCTATAATTCATCCAATTTTAATATTCCGAACTCCTGAGAGGCGCTAATATGAACTCCATATGGAATTCCCATCGTTGAAAGCTAAACTTACCTTTTTTATTGATTCGGGTCCAGAACAAACCACTCTGAGTGTCATGCTTTGAGCCTGTGGCTGTGGCCTGTGTAAAAAAAGACTTGGACGACTATATAGGGGCTTGGGAAAACAAGAGGATGAGTGATTGAAGAAAAAGGAGATGGGTGCTCATATTTAAAGGGAAACCAAAAAGGCTTTGGGACGAGATTTTTTTAGGTAAGACATCAAGGAAAACCAAGTCTTTTAAAAAAGGGGGGGCAAACAAAACTGACTTTACCAGTCGAAGGGAAAACTTTAAGACTTGGTCTACGAAAAGGAGAGACAGGGAAAAATTACAGACTTAGGTAGAAACCACAAACCCATAGAACTCTAACAAGTTCATGTGATAACATTTGGCTCCACAAGGGATGGCATACTCCCTGTCAGCTGCCAAGAACAAGTAGTTCTAGTGCCTTAGCCGTTGGGTTATGGAGTCAAGCTCAAAACATGTCACTGAAGGCCGACATGTACACTATTCTACTTATGAAAAGGAAAAAAAACACACATGCTCCAGAAAGAGCTTATTTATGTATAGTCCTAGGCTAATTGATTTTTACAAAGCATTAGGTGAAAGAAAAATTCCACCATAACCACCCAGACTGTTCGGTAATATAATTCTTCTCTTTACTTCAAAGAATCCATAAAAGGTAAGGGAAGTATGAAAACATAAAGAAAACATGTATTGTAACACTAAAAATACCTCCAAATAATGATAATCTGAACAATTTTGCAGGCTCCAATGCTTTTGGAAAAGTTACATATATAACCCCACAGGGTCACAAAATTTATAATCAGGAAAGATAAACTGGTAAGAAATTACCTCCTTCTCCTCATGGTTACTCACCCATCATTCGATTTTCTCAGAGTGTACAGCTGGGTATAGGATTGATGCGGGTCGGCTGATCCCAGGTGATACTTTCTCATTTATAGGTTCAAGGAAAGAGATAAACATTGCCTTTAGCTCCTCCATTTCTTCTTTGTTTTCTTCGATAACATATGCTAGATGAGAGCAAGAATTCTCTTCATGTATATCTATGGATGGCTCTTTCTCTCTATCATGCTGATCTTGGTAGGAGATTTTTCTTTCATAAGAATATTGGCAGCCTATGCTTTCTGCTTCTGAATACTCTTCAGGGGTAGGTGAGCGCATATCTCTTTTATCTTTCAAAGAGAAAAGAGCAATATCTTGATTCTTTTCTTCAACCATTTCTTCTTTTAAATCCGAGACAACAGGTGTACTAGGGGCAGAAAATAATGCATCCATAGTTATGCCATCATCAACTCTATCATCAATCATATCTGGAAGGACTTCTTCTTAGGAAATAGAGAGAGAAAACTTTTCATCTGTATTTTCAAAATACTCACTTCTATCCTTGCTTTGTCTCTCAATCAGATCTTCACCAGACTCATCACACAAAAAACACTCTATCATCTACAGAATGTGGAGTGCAAACCTCTTACAATAGTCATAAAAAATAAGATGAGTCAGGTAGATATTCTTGTAATATGAATTAAAATCATCGTGAAAAACCTTCAAAGAATGGATTATAGTAGCAGGAGAGATAGACACCATCCAAGAGAATCTTCTTATAAAGAAAAACTGGACATCTTGTTCTAGACATCCTTGTGAAAGAAGCCATGTTCAAGAATGCATACATGAAATTTTAATAAGTGCTCACCGAGATGGTCATTATTTCTTCCTTTGAGTCTCAGAAGATAATCATCCCATTCATTTATAGTCGGCACTAGATGTGGATAACCAGATATGGATGAGAAATTGAAAGGAGAAAAACTTCGAGCCAATATAGCTGAGAGATGTGGCTCCTCCTTTTATCCTTCATGGCTCTCCCTAGGATCAGTTTCACAATCACTATAAATAGGAACCATGGAAAAGCTCTACTATTCATCGTCTCTACTGGGATATCCATCAAAATTTGTTTGTTCTTGGTCAGTATCTGACATCACTTCTTCATCATAATCAGGGCTTCTAAGAAAATTTGTTTCAAGTACCATAATATCCTCTGCATTTTCTTCATAAGAGAAACAAGAGAAATCTTCCTCCAATCCCTCTATTCTTTCATAATGTTTTTTTACCAGCTCCATCAACTCCTCCGAGGTATATCCTTCATTCCCATAGATTTCTCAAGAATGAACTGTGTCCTAAACACCATCTCTATATTTCTCACAACATCTGTGACAAATTAACTCAGAGGAATA
>JASDQU011029261.1:0-14071 GCA_032191745.1 Picea mariana
GCCCAAATACTTAACCAGAAAGAAATGTGTATTTACTTGGCAACCCGAACATAGTTGCGCGGCAATAGATATTGTCTGTTTTAATTTGTTTATGTTTTTGTCCCCAAGGGTTAGGTATTCAAGGGTTCTACAGACAAGGGTTTTCCCTATGCTATAGCTCTCTGATATACGTGTGAGTTCCAACAGTAGTAATCGGTCCAATATCTCAGGGCACTAACTAAGGAGGATAGACCGTACCCTTAGTCGTATTACCCGACTACCCAGGTACTAGAGAGTATCTTCCTGAGTGTTGTTCTCGGTGACACTATAGAAATCAGGCAACTGATCAGTTTATCTAAAGAGGGCTTCAGGCAATCTAGGCTGATCCATACACAGGTGTTGTCTGATGCACTACCACTCAAAGGGGTACCAATAGGGGTTACAAGGGTGGCCAACAGATGTGTGCTTAAGTAACACTTGTATTTCCTGCGTGTATGAATCCCTCAACCATAGGTTTATGCACGTAATGATAGATATCTATGGCTTAAAGATGCTGGAATACGTCTCTACCTTGAAAAAAATTTAATCCACACTTTTTGCTGAGGAAAGTGCTCTGATACCACTTGTAATATACCAAATATAAAATGTATGTAGAACATAAATAAAATGCTAGTAATGGCAGAATAACAACAATATAACTAGAACATTCAGCACAATAACACTGAAATGATATAAGAATAACAATGGAAATAACACTTTGAATCTGAAAGCAATGTTCACGGGCCTTTTTGAGGGGGCAACCTCCAGTTGAGCAAAGATCTATTACAATAATATCCAAGCTAGGGTTCTCATACCCTCGACTCCTATTTATACTAAAAAGAAGAATCTAGAGGAAGATCCTTCTAGAAGTGGAAGCTTCTATTAGGTCTTCTTACATCCGCCTTATTCTATTTTATTGAAAGGCCTTATTAATATTGACCTTTATTACATTCGAATATATTGTTCTACCTATGTGCGGGTTAGGATCCTAACAAAGAATATCTTCTCAGAGTTTCCATCGAAGTTGAGGAAATAATTCAACACTGTAGAGGAATCATATCCGTATCACAATATTGAAAAGACTGAGTAAGAGGCCTGATTGAACCTTGATACTCACTTGCCTCTTATCAAGTGGTCAATCCATGATAAAAATATCATTCGTGTTCCTCATGTTACTTGTGGAAAGGTCAAGGAAAAGATAGTACAGATTCAGTCTCTAGAATTAATATTGAATCGATTAAAGAATAAACCTCTGGACCGTCCGAAACAAGACAAGAAACCAGTCCCTTCAATGAATGATTTACACGTTGATATATGAAAAGATCATGTCTAGAGTAAGGAATAAATTGATTTTAATAACAAGATTTTTGGCCAAAGACTATCTAGAATACTCAGGAATAAATACAGACACAGGGCAACCTCAAAGGAATCAATAAATGTTGAAGATCATGAAATTGCTTGTGAAAAATTACGATAAAAAACTGAATCCCAACATGGAAGTCCCTTTTGACTTTGTTGGTAAATCTCCCCCTTTTCTCTATGGATTTGAAATCATGTCAGGAATTAGTCTACCCTAAGGAGAAATTTCTTAATATAAAAACCCCTCTAACAGAAATAACCAACATCCTAAAATGAATTCAGATACTAGGAATTGTAATGGATTCTAGTTATGGAGTGAGATGTATTATTCAGTTCTTCCTTATCTCTAGATGTGTGTAGGTCAGATGCAAGAACAAAACAGATAACTAAAAAGAGAAAACCAACAGTTAATGTGATTTAGAATAGGGTTTTCCTCGAGCTATTAAGAAACCAAATAATTCTCCAGACACTATTGTTAACAAATCCACCAAGGTCAGTATTATTGTTGAATCCAAATTTTATGCATCTTTGATTACCAATGTATAATTTCTAGTAATGAAATTTGTTATTTTTTGTTGAGTTGTTTTGTTTTGATGCAAATTTATATTTATATTGATTTTATAATATTTTTAGACCCTCTACAGAATCCAAGATTTTGTAGCTAGTCTTTAATTAGTTTTTTATTGATTTTAATTAATCTTGTTTTTTTTACAGGTCTTGGAAGGATCGAAAGGGATAGTGATCAACAATGTTGAAGAAATTTGGGTGTTGTCAATATTTCGTTTCATCCTAAAATAGTATAGAATTAGTTATGGAGCGATCAATTCAAATCCTTGTGGTTATATCAACCAATTTTGTCAAAGTTGTTGAAACAACTTGCTCTTTTATTTTCAAACATCTCTATTTTAAGTAGAGGTTTGGATATACTATTCAAAACATCATGGTTTTGAAGGATTTTCTCCTATCATGCTGGTAGGAGGACTATGTTGGAATACTAAAAGGGTGGGGGGGGTGAATCAATATCACCTTTTTAAACAATAAGTAATTAATTCATAATTCTAATTATCATCACTATAGATCAACAATGGAATTTTTATTTAAACAATAAGTTATATAAGTATACTTCAACAAGCATTACAAAGTTTATAAAGAATAATCTTGTGTTTGTGAAGGAAATAAATCCTCTTTAGAGCACCAACTCTTGGAGAAACAAATCCCCTTCTTCAGGGAAACAACCCTAGGAAGCAATAACTCCCTTGTTTTAGGGCACCAACCCTAGGAAGCACCAACTCCCTTGTTTTAGGGCACCAACCTTGGGAAGCACCAACTCCCTTTTTTTCAGGGAACCAACCCTAGGAAGCAAAAAATCCCTTGTTTTAGGGAACCAAACCTAGGAAGCACCAAACCCCTTTTTTTTACACTTTACTGAGTGTTATTCCTGAGTTTATACTTAAAGGCTCTAAAGTCTACTGTCAAGGCATCCGAAAAGATAGAGAAAGTTAAGGATAGAAAAGTCAGTTATACAAAAAGGGTTATGGTTGGTTTCTTAATTGTCTCTATCTAGCTTCCCAGTTTTCCTGGGTACTAATAGCCCTTTCAATTGCTTCCCATGAACGTTCTAACTCAACCCAGTTACTTGCTGTCTGTAAGATGGTGTTAAATAAATTTTAAGGCAATGCTCGTTCGATCTGATAGTCCAAGCTCGATATTGGGTTGTCTTGTAACTAGTACAGTCATGAGGGATAAAGACTGAAAAGATAAATTCTGGTGTTTCTTTTAGGGTTTGCTATTTCTGTTTCAAAAAATGTACGAAGAACTCAAAAACCTTGAATTAATAGTATGACGAAACTAAACGTCATTTCCAGTATCTGAGTTCAATTTTGAAAAGGGAATATATATGAAATGAAAAGAAAACATAAAGATGTTGAACAAGGTGAGGCATCAATTAAAGAGGAATCCTACCTTGTGACAGAAGAAGAAAATAGTTAGGAAAAACTCTTAATGAAGCATATGATGTTGAAATCTAAAGCATTTATAGGTCTTTTACATGTTGATTTCTGATATAGAAGAAAAACTGTAAATGATTAAATTTCAAGAATAATTAATCATCACAGTAGAGGTTGTAATAAATTGCAGTTAAGCATTCATCAAAGAGATATGAAAAATATGAAACAATAGAGAAGCACATAACTCAAACTTGACCAGATCCAGAATCTTCAATCTGTATTTAGATTAATTCAAACATATCTTCAAATTATTCTTTACAATACGCCCAAAAAAAGCCTCATTTCAGTCTCCGAAAATTATACTTATACCATATCACCCATACATTGGTGGTTGGTGATTTCTTAACTCCTAGGGGTAAACAGTTACCAAAATGAAAATCTCAACCATTTTCTTGATTATCTTTTATTTTTCTATTGTCTCGATACTATAATATTTTAAAATGATACTTCATTGTTTTATTGAAGTATCTCCTTCTTTTGACCCAATACATTCAATACATTTTTCAAGAAAGTGTACAAAATTTCTGGGAGGCTCTAGAAAATCCTTCGCTTCGAATAGATAAACGTTTCTCTGAATTTTTGGAATCTAGTCTTCAATCCCCTTACCAACAAACTTAATTGATTGCAATTTTGAGTTTGGCTTTACCAGCCACCTGTCTATTAGGGTAACATAAATTTCCTTTAATTGTGAAATTTTCATCTGAATTTCATTCAAACCCTCTTTGAAATTCAACTGGTGTCTTACAATCTTTATCTGTCCTAATTTCCCAGTGCAATTCTCTCTTCCAATACCTAATGATCCATTTTCCACCAAATCAAAGATTTCTTCGCAATCATCTTTGATTTCCTTGGCTATTCTATTGTTTTATGCTATGTTGGTTTTGCATACTTTGAGCATGATATCGCCTCTGATCTACTTTGCAATAGATAGCTTTGGAATTTTCGATACCTCCTCATTTTCTAAACATACAACTGCCTTTTGGAAAGTGGCCCTTCCTACTTTAGCTTCTTTTTATTTAAAAATAATATTATCAAAAGCATTGCTTACTTCTTGAAAATAATTTTGAATAATATCTACTTTGGATATTAATCTCTATTGCTCGACTTCTATATTCATATGTATTTCTAGTGACTGGTCTTGAAAAACTTTCAAATCTATAACTTGGCCTTTCATTGAATTCAATTTAGCCAGTAGTTGTCTTAACAATTCTTCTTCTCGAATAACCTGTATTTGTCTAGTTTGCATCTTCTTGTTCATCTCATCTAGACTTGACTTAAGAGATTGAATTTCCTGTTTGTCAACAACCCTGGCTTGATCCAGACCTTTATTTATTTCTTCTCTAACATTTTTCTTGGTATATTTTAGTTGGTTTGCAACTGGACTATCCTGTGGTTACTCTGTTTCAACCTTGTTCTCATATTGTCAACAGTGAATAGATTTGTTGTTGCTAGAGCTCCCATGGAGCCCGCTACCTCTGTAGAGAAAACTTCCTCTCCCAAGTTATGCCCATCTACCAACACCCTTTGTTTCCTTACCATACCAACTTCTCTCATATACATATCCTTCTTTAATACAACCTTCCTCTTTTTACTGAAAAAGTAATTAGAGGGAGGTATTTCTTCTCTAGAGACAGGGGTGAGATCACTAGCATATATGACTCATATATGAGGGAGCCCAAAAGTAGATTGTAAATGGGTCAAGAAAGTGATGGGATTACCCAACTCTGTGGATTTTGTTTCCCCTGTTGCCTTGGGGGTATCAACATGAACAATAGATGAAGAAGGGGGAGTAGATTGATTGGACTCAGGAGGTGTCCCATACCTTCTTTCTGTTTCTGCTCTTGGATTCTCTGTTTGTGGGACTTCATTTTTTTGTTAAGATCCTTCGGCCCCCTGTGGATTTTCCTCGATGTCTTCTTTATCCTGCGCTTTCTGTCCGAAACCTGGGAAGTGTTTTCTTGTTCTGGGGTAGGGGTTTTTGCTTCTCCCTGCAATACCTTAGGCAAACCACTTCGTTTGTGTCTCTGGAGGGTTAGAAAACTGGTTTGCAAGTCGGATGGTAATGTTTGTACCCTGTCTAACACCTCCTCATAGGTTTTGACCCCTTTGAAAATGTCATCATGAGGGGATTCTTCATGTTCATATGCTTTCATGCCAAAGTGAGCCATGTGGTTTCCCACTGTTTGATAAGGGTCATGTTTCTTGTGTTCGAGATCCACCACCTTGACCTCCTCTAGAGTTGCAGCTTCAACCTTGGAATGACCCAAGTTGAGTAGCGAAAACCTCCCAATCTGTACCGGAAAGACTGGCCAAAACTTCTTTTGAGATGTATTCAGTTCTATCCGAATACCGCCTGTTATTATCTAATGAGATACCTCCTTGCACACTAGTCTTTCAGGGAGGAATTTCGAAAGTGCATGAGGAAGGATAGAACATTCGAAAACCCTGATATAGGAGAAATTCTCCTCAATAAACCAATCGACGACCGCCTTGAGGTTTCCTATAAATGACTCTAAAATACGGGGGGGTGCATAGCCATACAACATCTGATGCACCGACATCACCACGAAATGACAAATTTCGTAAAAATAATCCTTAGCATTTTCTTCCCATAGCTTAGAATGATATTCATGAATAGGTTTGGTGCAGGTTGGGTTCCAACTCCAATTCATCAAAGGGAAAGGAGTCATGAAACATATAGCATCCATAATGTATGTGAACATGTATAAGTCTATTGGTTGGCCACTGGATGTCGCGGTTTGATACTCTATAATCTCCTTAGCTAGGTTCTCTGATAGAATCTTGTTCCAATTGAAGCTATAGCCTTCGGCTGCTTCATGTAAAAGGGGAATCCATTCTGCAGGGAAATGGGTAGGAATTTTCTTCCCAAAAACTCTACATAGCATCATAGCCACATAGACCATGTACTCATTCAATGATGTTGTGGAACAAACACTATGGGTATCAACCCTGAATTATTCTGGGTGTCTCCACCAATCTTTGATTATGCCGGGGTATGTTTGATCTTCCTCTGTGCATTATTTCCTTTGAAATTAACTTACAAACTCTTTATTATAAATGTACTTATAATTGGGAGATAGTTTGTACATTGCTTGTATATGCTCTGGTCTGAAAGAGCTGACGACGACCCCTTGGCTTTCCAAAATGCTTCTCGTCTACATGTCTATCCTCTCTAAATCCCAACTGATCATATCATTGTATGTCACGAGTCATGGGCACGTAGCTACTTTGTGAAGTTTGGACCCTACTATGTCCCAGAGTTTGTTTTCAGAATCATCGGGAAAATTCTTGATTTCGTAGTCCAAGGTTTCAAAAATTTGCCTCTAGGATTTGATGGAATTAATGGCATGAAGTGTAGTATCAGATATGATGTCTTCTTCTGGGCTCGAGCTTTCAGCTATTTCTTCACTTTTCTTAGGTGCCTTTCTAGGTGCCATAATGTTTGTGCTAGACTAAAAACTTGTTTGCAAAGGAAAAATATATAAGCCTGGATAAATGCAACTCACTCCTGATTATAAAAAACAAGAATGAAATTCGAACTACAGAACATTTATTAACCTTTATCTTGTCTTAAAATGAGCGTACTGACACAGGAGATTAGGAATTAATGTTTTAATGAGGAAGATATGCTTGGAGATATGCCTTCATGTAAAAAATATCTCCATTTTTCTGTTATTAATACCGCCGCATATCAGCGATTTCAAACTGGAGTTTCAAAAGCACTGCTTTCAACAAATTATGAAATGTGAAACGCGAAAAGTAGTTTAGTCATTATTAATTCTGTTTTAAACTAACATAATTTAGTTTTAGACTTTGTTAAAAAAAAATCGCGATTTCACATTTCGGAATTTCGGGGATCCTGTACCCAAGAGGTATATCATAAGAAAACCCCAAAACGCGAAATCACGATGGGATTAATTTAGGCGCTAATCACTTGTATTAATGCTTTAATTAATCGATATTAGTAATTAATTTTTTGTTTCCAGAAATTCGGGGATTAGGCATTCGAGGGTCAACATTTTGAAAGCACTTTGATATAAGAAAACCTGAATCATGAAAGATTAATGAATTGTTTATTTTGTTTAAGAGTTTAATTAATCATGACTAAAGGGTACCTTGTGAAATTCGCATCGGGACTTATAACACCATTTTTTCTTTTTTCTTTTTTATTACTTTCAATATAAATCCTTTTTGGGATTTCGGTACTGTTGGAGTCACCCTTGTTTTTCACCCCACAAAATTTTCAATTTTTTGATACTTGAGATCTAAAGTTGCTTTTCTTCTCCTTCCGAAATATTAAAACTCTGGAAATCTTGTCGCCTAAACAGAAATGCTTTTCCCGCTTTCAAAACAGAACCATTCTCGCAAATATGTTCGCTCTTTTGTTTTTTTCGGGGTCTCGCAAGTCGGACACTTTAATTTTTGAATTCACGAGTCCCGAGTCGCGAAAATGTGAACTCGGTTCTAATTTTCGTCCAAGGCATTAACTAGGATAAAACCTTTAACCCATGATTAGACGTCGTCGGGGTTTCACGACTCGACATCCGTCAGACCTGAGTTTTTGTTCTTGCAGCCCCGATAGCCGAGAACATGAGGACTTTGTGATAACCTTGGTCAGAGACTAAGGGTAAAAAACTAACCATGGTTAAATTTGGTTCTCGGCACTTCGTCACACGGTACTTTCTTTCATCGAGTTAAGGTGTCCAAAATTCCAATTCAAGAAGATGCGACATAATTATAGAGTTATTAATTAGTCACCTAATCTAAGATTTCCTTCTCTTAATTCAAAGCCTTAATTATCGCCGCATCGCGATATCGCGACTCGGCATATCATTCTCCCAAAAAATTGACTTCGAATTCCCGAGTCACGATATGGTGATTAAGTTAATTATATAATTAAGGATGCACCAAATCACGGTTGCCGTTAATTATGTTAAAACCGGCACTCGCAGCCTCGCGATTTAAAGAGTCAAAGTTTGAAAAGGATATTCACGATACAGCGAAATACGAGAAAATTCTTTAAGTCGTTAAGATTTGAATTTTTAGAAAAATTAAATTAAACGAGATGCATCCTGCGCATCGAGGTTGGCACACTTCATGAGGTATTTACTTGTTCTCCATAACCCGATTGCCTGTCAAGCCGCCGAACATTGATGACATTAATGAAGAACTAGGGTAAATCCATGAATAAATGAGATCGGATTTATACATTAAATTTAGTTTTATTTGCGATTTGACAGACTTGTTTCAAAAGGTACAGATTTTTCAAATATATATGAGAATTTCATTCTTTTTGAACATTTCTCATAAGCACACAGAGCTCACCTTTCTCCGAGGGAAATCATATCCGCATGTATACACAGGTCTATTGCAGAAGAGCGAAAAATCAAGCGTCAGCCATGGCTCTGAGGAGAGCAGCGAAAGCAAGTGTCGAGGTTGCAGCGCAGGGTTCAGACAACGTGTTAGATACTTCACCTCGGACTGGAAACTCAGTACCCACCTGGTCATTTATTTCAGACATTCTGCAATTTGAGTTGGTAAACTATTCAGACTCAGATGACGATGACAATGATATTTCAAAGGACGACCTGAACACTAAGTATAAGACAATTGTTCAGTCGGGAATGCACCTGGTTGCAACCAGACCTCGGTTTCTCCCATACTATGACATGATCCGATGGGCATTGGATCACATCGACCTGCCCAACAGAACTATCATAAATGATCAACGGAACAAGGTCAGGACTTTCAGACCAGAGCATATCCAATCTATGTATAAGCTCCCAGCAACTTCTGAGTACACATAAGGCAAAGAATTCCTGGAGGAATTCAAAAAGAAGGAGTGCGAAGAATATGACAAAACCATGCCTCGTTTAATAAAAGATTGGGTTTTGTGTTCCGCAACATTCAGAGTGAATGACAAGGGTGTGTATTCGATTTATTCATTGGAGCCACAGTATATGTATGTGGCGATGATGACTTGTCGTCTTTTCAGATGGGAAGATACCGTGCATTTTTACATCTAGTGGGTACCTCTCATCTTTCGGGTAGCAGAAGGTTGCTCATTTAATTGGGTGAAGATTCTCTCCGACAGTCTTTTCAACAGGGTCACAGAGCACCGGGAGAAAAAAGCAGCCGGGAGACCATCCGGATTCTTCATGTCCGCGTGTATCATGGATGCGATATGCTCCATGACTCCTTTTCCTTTCATGAATTGGGCTTCGAGTCCAACCCAAGAGAAAACTGTTCATGAGTACCACGACAAGCTGTGGGAAAATACCGCAAATAAGTTTGTTTATGAGATTTTCAACTGGGTGATGGTGTCTCTGCACGTCACCCTTTTTGGTATTTTTCCACCCCGCATATCAGATAGCATTGCTTCGAATCTGAGCCATATCGCAGACTGGTACGTAGAGGAAGAATTCTCCCATTTGAGAGTTTTTGGAGCAGCTATCCCTCCTCTGGCGCTACCGCTTTTCATCCCCGACAAGCTGGCTGTCGTGAGATTGCGCGACAAATAGTAATCGGTGGAGTAAGTAAAGAGCTCAAAGCTTCATCAAAGAAGGTATGGTCATTTTTCCCTGTTCAACTTAATTCCTATTCCTTATTAGATTTCGGACATGCTAAGGCTGAAGCTGCAACCTTAGAAGATTTGAGCCTACTCTTTACTGAGTACAAAAAGCATGATCCGCAGAGAATTATAAGCACCCATTTGGGGAATTGTGGATTACAGAGGTTTGAACACAAATGTTCACCCTCAGATGATGTTTTTCGAGGGGAGAGGTCCTATTCGGAAGTGAAATTTCAAATCAGATCTCTAGCACCCGAAGATAGGGCCTCTGTTTTGAAATTTCAGGAACATAGGAAAAGATGTCTCCCCGTGGTGCTGGGAGGTTTGGGACTTTCCAAGGACAAAGAAAAGGAGGCCAAAATTTCTGCGAGGAAAACTTCTAATCCTGAACAGGGGAAGAGTCCCGAGCAAGAGAAGAATCCTGAACAGGACAAGAGTCCCGAGCAGGAGAAGAATCTTGAACAGGACAAGAGTCCTGAGCAGGAGAAGAGTCCCGAGTAGGAGAAGAATCTCGAGCAAGAGAAGAATCCAGAGACAGGGACAAGGATGAAGACCTCCGATCCTCCAAAATAACAAGACTCACTCGTCACGCCAGGAAAAGTGGCGAAGCAGATCGGATATCCCATCACCTCTGTCACACCCTTGTAGTCAGCTCAGGGAGACGTCAGCGAGGGATGGATATTTGGCGAAGAGATAAGACCTATAATGGCAGAGGAACTCCCCCCTAATGAGTTCTTTTTTGACAGAAAGAGAAAAGCTGTAGAAAGAAAGAATTTTATCAAGAGGGAGAGTCCACTGTTAAAAAATTCAAGGTAATGACAGATGGAAAAAACAAGAAAAGTGATGAATTCACCACAGAGATAGCAGGGACACTGGGAGCATATGCGTCAGCGAACCAATTCTCGGTTGCGATGTTGAAAAATAAGCTCAAGAGAAAAAATCGACTGATCAAGACTCTTGAAGCCCGAGTAGCTTCAGCTGCGGAAGACGCTAAAAGTCAAGCAAGTGGAGCAATAGAGCTGGCCCAATTGGCCGATAAGAAAGAAATCGAAGTCCTCAAGACCAAGCTGGAACAAGAAAACTCAGTGATCCGAGAGGGTCGAGTGTAGTCGAGTCAGCAGAGGGATACGATCACACAGTTACAGGGTCAATTAGAGGTCACATAAAGCAAGGTGATTGACATCGAGATTGTTAAATCCCAAGCAATCGACATTCGGAGCATGATCTCTTCTGCTCAACAGAGTCTACTAAACAAAGTGGGGGAGTTTTGAGAAAATTGCTTGTTAATGCATCATATTTCTGAGAATTTGATTATCAAGGAAAGAAACGCAGAAGCCGCTCGGATCGCCTTCCAAGAAGCAGTGATAGCCACCAACAATAGGTTTTCAGCAGGGTCTCCCGGGCTCACCATTGCTGACTATACTAGGGGTAATATTTTGTTAAAGAATTGGGAACATGATATTACTTTAGGCAAAAAACAGGCCCAGAAAGTGACAAATTTAGTAGAAGAAGCCTGCAATGCCATAAAAGGTGAACTACTAGGGATGGAGGGTGAAGTTGACTCAGAGACGCTAAGGTAGATAAATATAGAGCGGGTCTCCCTCGACATGAAGGAGAAAAATGAGAGAAATTTTGCAGAGATCTCTAAGATGGACAGGGTAGACATGGCTCAAATTGATGGACATTTGATTCAACCCAACACACAACTCAGTGCCCTTGATATGGTTGATGCACATATGGGGAATAAACTGCCACAATTAGCCCGAGAGTGCTATTTTGCCAAAGCCATTTGTCAAGCAGAGCCGTCACAGCTTGTATCCCAATTCATGGACAGATGTAGGATATGCACTGAGTCTATGCAAAGACAAGCACCTGGCCCTTTTTGAAAATAAAATAGAAGAGATGGAGTGTTTTCTCCCCTCACAGCTGCCAAGCAGAACTTTCACAACTTGTATCTATTTTATGGAAAGATGTATAATATGCACTAAGTCACGTAAAGGCAGGCAACTGGCACTTTTTCAAAAACAGGAATAGGGAAGAGTAAATTTGTATAAATAGATCACCAAAAGAAGAACACAGGGCTGGACTTTTTTGGTATCGATTGTAATAGAGTTTTTTGCATGAAGGAATTTAATACAAGAAAATTTGAAGATTCCTAATTCCGTCACGATTGTGTTACAAGTTTGTTTCGTTATGTTTATTGTTTCTTTTCATTTTTCTCTACATAATTGATGTGTATCACTATAATTTAGTACTACCACTACTATAGTGAAGGGATTTTATTTTTCTGTAATTGTTTCTTGTCTTTCCTCTGCACCAGCTATCAACGGGTGTAAGACCAATTTGCATTTACAAAATTTTATATTTATTTACACTATGTCAATTATTTCTATGTCAACTTCTTCTTCTGTGTATGTGTGAGTTTTCTACTGATAGGAACCTTACTTTATCCACAACTAAATGCTTTTTCTCTCGTTTCATATCTTTTACTAAAAAAATAACATAGTTACGGGAACATGCCTTCAATTTGCATTCCTATTTTGTTCTTCATGCGAAAATTTCTCTTATTTCAACTGAATTGAAAAAGCGTTTGAAATCTCCCTTTAAATTATTTCCATAATGTTACCGTTCCTCAAATGACTGTCCCTGTAGCTACTCAACCTAATATTCAACCCAGACTCTCTAATCAAAATCACATCACTTTAAATCTTTTCGATATAATCCTTAAAACTGCAAACACCCGGGAGGAATTATAACTTTCATGGGCAGCCATTGAGCATGATATAACTGCTCAAGAGCAGTTGGAAGCTAGACGTCGAGAACGTAGAAATCTGCTCTAGTTTCTCATACCGAAGGTGATTTTATCTTTGTATTCAGCTTTTACATACTTTTGGATGCCTTGACACTGTACTTTAAGCCTTAGTACAGACTTAGGAACAACATCTTTCTGGCGCCATTGCTGGGGATCGAATTTACGAAATCATTTCCGTAGGAAAACGACAAACAATTTCGTTGATAGTGTTACTCTTTGATAGTGAACATAGAGTGCACACCGTTTTAAGGCTTGTTTAAATCTTTCACTTGGCGACTCCACTAAAACACAAATTGGCGTCTGGTAGAAGGCATACCAGACAGAACCCGGATGGCAAGCTGATTACGCCTGTTAATAATCCTGAAAAATTTTTAAGAGCGAGAGGCTCGCTTGAGACAACCGCTTCAGTTAATAAATCCAAAAAACCACTTTTAAAGACCAAATGCCCTTCAGAACCTCCTACTTCTAGCAGCCCTCTATCAGATACCAAAGATCCGGAAACAAACTACTCGAAATTTGGGAGTGACCCACATCAGACTTTCCCATCTATAAACAAGGGTAAACGTCCTTTAGAAAGATTGTTATCGTTTGACATACCAGACTTTCTTCGGCAAAACTTCCCAATTTCACCTGATTCCAAAGAGCGTGTTACACCCTCTTTTCCTACTCCCAAGTCGATGGTAGGCGTCAGAGGAGGAGGTGGAGGACATCATAATGTCCCTCCTCCCGGAGTATTTGTGAAAGTAGTAGTAAGATATGCTCCCCTAGTTTTACCCGCTCACCTCCATGATTTACCTAACAACTACATCAAAAATCTTCCTAAGTTCACTGGGGAGGGAGACGTAACCGCAGCCGAGCATATAAACTTCTTTGACCAGTTCGCAGACATATGCGGTATTGAGCACGAGGATGTCTATTCGAGACTACTTGTCCAAACCTTCGAAGGACAGGTCCGAACTTGGTTTCGGAGTCTTCCTGCAGCTTCTATTCGGACATATAACGCCTTGGAAGACGCTTTCCTCAGACAATGGGGAGAGCGAAAGGATCACTTATACTACCTTACTGAGTTTGGGTCCCTAAGGAAGAAAAACTCAGAAACAGTAATGGAATTTATTCTAAGATTTAACAAACTTTATAATAAAATTCCAGCCGCTGTTAAACCTTCTGAACCCTCAGCCAAAGTAACCTTTGCGGGAGCTTTCAAACCTGATTTTGCTCTACTTTTGCGAGAAACAAAAGGAGCCACACTGAATAGAATGCAAGACGATGCTGTCGAAATAGAAT
>JASDQU011029261.1:24083-38577 GCA_032191745.1 Picea mariana
GAGTAAGTAAAGAGCTCAAAGCCTCATCAAAGAAGGTATGGTCGTTTTTCCCTGTTCGGATTAATTCCTATTCCTTATTAGATTTCGGACATGCTAAGGCTGAAGCTGCAACCTTAGAAGATTTGAGACTAGTCTCTATTGAGTACAAAAAGCATGATCCGCAGAGAATTGTAAGCACCCATTTGGGGAATTGTAGATTAAAGAGGTTTGAACATGAGTGTTCGCCCTCGGATGATGTTTTCCGAGGGGCGAGGTCCTATTTAGAAGTGCAATATCGAATCAGATCTCTAGCACCCGAAGATAGGGCCTCTGTTTTGAAATTTCGGGAACATAGGAAAAGATATCTCCCGGTGGTGCTGGGAGGTTTGGGACTTTCCAAGGACAAAGAAAAGGAGGCCAAAAGTTCTGCGAGGAAAACTTCTAATCCCGAACAGGGGAAGAGTCCCGAGCAAGAGAAGAATCCTGAACGGGACAAGAGTCCCAAGCAAGAGAAGAATCCTGAACAGGACAAGAGTCCCGAGCAGAAGAAGAGTCCCAAGCAGGAGAAGAATCCCGAGCAAGAGAAGAATCCAGAGACAGGGACAGAGATGAAGACCTCCGATCCTCCGAAAGAACAGGACTCACTTGTCACGCCAGGAAAAGTGGCGAAGCAGATTGGAAAACCCATCACCTCTGTCACACCCTTGCAGTAGGCTCAGGGAGACGTCAGCGAGGGATGGATATTTGGCGAAGAGCTAAGACCTATAAGGGCAGAGGAACTCCCCCCTAATGAGTTCTTTTTTGACAGAAAGAGAAAAGCTGTAGTAAAGCGGGAATTTTATCAAGAGGGAGAGTCCACTGTTAAAAAATTCAAGGTAATGACAGATGGAAAAAACAAGAAAAGTGATGAATTCGCCACAGAGATAGCAGGGACGCTGGGAGCGTGTGCATCAGCGAACCAATTCTCGGTTGCGATGTTGAAAAATCAGCTCAAGAGAAAAAATCGACTGATCAAGACTCTTGAAGCCCGAGTAGCTTCAGCTACTGAAGATGCTAAAAGTCAAGCAAGTGGAGCAATAGAGCTGGCCCAATTGGCCGATAAGAAAGAAATCAAATTCCTCAAGACCAAGCTGGAACAAGCAAACTCAGTGATCTGAGAGGGTCGAGTGCAGTCGAGTCAGCAGAGGGATACGATCACACAGTTACAGGCTCAATTAGAGGTCGCAGAAAGCAAGGTGATTGACATCAAGATTGTTAAATCTCGAGCAATCGACATTCGGAGCAGGATCTCTTCTGCTCAACAGAGTCTACTAAACAAAGTGGGGGAGTTTCGAGAAAATTGCTTGTTAATGCATCAGATTTCTGAGAATCTGATTATCAAGGAAAGAAATGCAGAAGCCGCTCGAATCGCCTTCCAAGAAGCAGTGATAGCCACCAACAATAGGTTTTCAGCAGGGTCTCCCGGGCTCACCATTGCTGAACAGACTAGGGGTAATATTTTGTTAAAGAATTGGGAACATGATATTACTTTAGGCAAGGAACATTCCTAGAAAGTGACAAATTTAGTAGAAGAAGCCTGCAATGCCATAAAAGGTGAACTGCTAGGGATGGAGGGTCAAGTTGACTCAGAGACGCTAAGGTAGATAAATATATAGCGGGTCTCCCTCGACATGAAGGATAAAAATGAGAGAAATTTTGCAGAATCTCTAAGATGGACAGGGTAGACATGGCTCAAATTGATGGACATTTGATTCAACCCAGCACACAAATCGACACCCTTGATATGGTTGATGCACATATGGGGAATAAACTGCCACAATTAGCCTGAGAGTGCTATTTTTCCGAAGCCATTTGTCAAGCAGAGCCATCACAGCTTGTATCCCAATTCATGGACAGATGTAGGATATGCACTGAGTCTATGCAAATACAAGCACCTGGACCTTTTTGAAAATAAAATAGAAGAGATGGAGTGTTTTCGCCCATCACAGTTGCCAAGCAGAACTTTCACAACTTGTATCCAGTTTATGGACAGATGTATAATATGCACTAAGTCACGTAAAGGCAGGCAGCTGGCACTTTTTCGAAAATAGGAATAGGGAAGAGTAAATTTGTATAAATAGATCACCAAAAGAAGAACACAGGGCTTGACTTTTTTGGTATCGATTGTAATAGAGTTTTGCATGAAGGAAGTTAATACAAGAAAATTTGAAGATTCCTAATTCTGTCACGACTGTGTTACAAGTTTGTTTCGTTATGTTTATTGTTTCTTTTTATTTTGCTCTAAATAATTGATGTGTATCACTATAATTTATTACTACCAATACTATAGTGAAGGAATTTTATTTTTCTGTAATTGTTTCTTGTCTTTCCTTTGCAGCAGCTATCAGCGGGTGTAAGACCAATTTGCATTTACAGAATTTTATATTTATTTACACTATGTCAATTATTTCTATGTCAACTTCTTCTTCTGGGTATGTGTGAGTTTTCTATTGATAGGAACCTTACGTTATCCACAACTAAATGTTTTTCTCTCGTTTCATATCTTTTACTAAAAAAATAACACAGTTACGGGAACAGGCCTTCAGTTTGCATTCCTATTTTGTTCTTCATGCGAAAATTTCTCTTATTTCGACTGAATTGAAACAGCATTTGAAATCTCCCTTTAAATTATTTCCATACTGGTGCCGTTCCTCAAATGACTGTCCCTGCAGCTACTCAACCTAATATTCAACCCAGACTCTCTAATCAAAATCACGTCGCTTTAAATCTTTTTGATATAATCCTTAAAACTGCAAACACCCGGGAGGAATTAGAACTTTCATGGGCAGCCATTGAGCATGATATAACTGCTCAAGAGAAGTTGGAAGCTAGACGATGAGAACGTAGAAATCTTCTCTAGTTTCTCATACCGAAGGTGATTTTATCTTCGTATTCATCTTTTACATACTTTCAGATGCCTTGAAACTGTACTTTAAGCCTTAGTACAGACTCACGAACAATAGGTACCGAGACTCTGGAGTTGCTAACTAAAACTCATACCTCATGAAAAGACGAATCCTGAAACCCAAAAAATCGAAAGACTTTCGACTCCCTTTTAGGACTAAGGGCGGCTCCATGACTAGGAAATAGCAAAGTTTCAGGTTTAAAGGGTAAAAAATTAAACTTCGTGTCAACAATAGGCTCCATATAGGGATCTCATTTCCTTGTGGGATGAGAATAACATGTATACCAAGTGCCTTCATTGGGTAAATGGGGTCAATAATTCAACTTTGTGAAATAGACCAGGAGAAAAAATCAAAATAGGATTTTAGGATCTCTACATTTGACTTTGAAAATTCTTCAAAAATAAAACATCTGATGATCTCGAGTTAGGTTCTCAATAGATTTCCTTTTCTGAAACTGACCTCAGATCTATGTAAGATAATCAAAAACAAATTAACCATTCTACCAGGTTTCACCTAATTCTGTTTGCATCAAGGTAAAGTAATTTCAATGTGTCAAATTAGGGGATCCCATAAACCTATAATGTGAATCCGGATGAAAGAAGAAAAGTTACCATAGCGTCTTGTAATTCATGTATAACAGCCTTATCAGATATAAGGATATCGCTTCACTGCCAACGATCCTGTTCAATACCCCGATGAAGTTATCAGACTTCCCATATTGAATTTCCTTTCACCACTTCATTGTTTTCTAGCATTTAAATGCTGAGATGAGGGAAATCAATATAATGGATTACCTTTCTTCATCTCGTTGGACTAGATGGGGGAAATCAATATTGAATTTCCTTTCACGATTTTTTTGTATATACTTTTTAATATGAAGTGGGAGAAATCAATCAGTATGTAATATACTCGGGAAGATATCTGATTGAATTTTTTAACAACAAAGGCCTGTCAACTCACTTAAATAGCTCTGGTCTAATACTCTCTCTTGCCTTCAAACATCATTGGCTTCAGGTAAATTCTTAAGGGAAACTTCTTGACATTCTTTTAAGGAATTGTCTTGAGCAAAACCAATTAGTTTATTCCCATTAGGAAGGCTAATAAGGTTAAGATTAACCTAGACATACTTCTGGTTCAACTAAAGTTAAAGAACTATAAACTCAATCTATTCTCATTTTTGAAGGTTTGTTTGATAAGTTTAAGAACCAAAGTGAGACTTTTCTTTTCTCAAGGAACTTATGGTAAAACCTCTAGGGTTAGGCGAGAAACAAGCTTTATCATGACTAAGGGGAAGGTAAGGGGCTTCAGAAAAACTATTGCACACATGACCATTCTTAAAGATTTTCTTAGTTAGCTTTTATAGCTTTTCCTTAAGTCCCCCCTTTCTTTTCACTTCCTTATTTGAAAATTTTAGTGATAATATTAGCATCATTTGAACTAATGATTTATTCATTTGTATCTCTCGGGGTAATTTAGCTTGAATTTTTAGAGAAGAATCTCATACCTTGGTAACTCCTATGTTGCCGACCAAAAAGGCTATTAAGTTATTACCTTTTTCATTGGAAGATATTTAATACATATATCCGTGCCTATCACCTTTTTAGCATCTCTAGTCTCTTGGTTCGTCAACAGCTTTCCTGCGAAATAAATTAGCATACTAATTGTTAGGAAATATCATGAATCAAAAATATTATTATTATTATTATTATTATTATTAATATCTTAAAATAAAAAACTTAGCGAAAGAAATGGAACTATAAAGAAAGCATGAAAACAAACCGGTATGTACAATGAGATTTCAGAAACACACTACTGCATGAAGTGTTTAAGGTGTTGCCCATTTATAGGGGTGTTGAGAATGTCTCCATCAATATTTTCTAAGGAAAAATCATTTTTTCCCTCAAAAGCCGAAATCTTATATGGGCTGGACTAGATCAGATCAAATTTGCCATGTTTACCAGTGCCTTCTTTCCTGGCTTCCCATTTCAGGACCAGATTGCTAGGGAGGAAATCTCTATCTTTAGCTTTTTGATTGAATACGACCTTCATGTTATCTTGATATCTCTATAACCTTTCATTTACTTCGGCCCTATTTTGCTGAACTTCAACCAGCTGGTTTATCCCCCTGGTAACGTCGTTGGGTTCTTCATTTGAATCTTGCCAAAGTTTCATTACGGGCAAAGAAAGATTTATTGGTAGAATGACGTTAGTGCCATATACCATATGAAAAGGGGAAATCCAATTGATCTTTTGGTACTTATCATGTTATCCCATAGAGCATATTTTAAATGGATATTCCATGCTTTCTTGTTTTCAGTCAAAACCTTTTTGATCATGGTAATCAGACTTTTATTAGATGATTCAGTTAGACCATTACCCTATGGATAGTAAGTTGTGGAGTGTCCTAGTATGATGTTGTATTTTTGGAAAAATATTATCATGGCCATTGACTTAAATGATTGCGCATTATCAGTGACTATGCCAAAATATTATCATGGCCATTGACTTAAATGATTGCGCATTATCAGTGACTATCTTTCGGGGACAACCAAACCTGGAAAAAATATTTTCTTCTAGGAATCTGATTACTACTGAGTCAGTTGCATTTCTCGTGGGAATAGCTTCCACCCATTTAGTGAAATAGTCTGTATCAGTTAGACTCCACTTGTGTTGTGCATTGGAGTATGGATGAATTTCTCCGATGAAATCAAGACCCCATTGTTGAAATGGAGCTTCGATTTTAACCGGAACTAAAGGTAAATCTGGGACTTTCTGTTTTCCTATCAACAATTAAAAATGAGTACAAGTTCAGACTTTAGTGTTCACATCTATGAATAATTTAGGCCAGTAATACCCAACTCTTAAGATTTTATAAGTCGTTTCCAGCCAAGCATGGTGTCTTCCGCACACTCCCACGTGGAATTCATCTATAATCCTTTCTGTTTCGGCCTCGACTAAGAATCTCAACAGGAAACCCATGGGGTCTTTCCAATACAATTTACCATCTATGATACAATATTTTACACCGTGTAACTTCAATGTCCTAGTTTTAGATGGGTTTAAATCACTAGGACATTGAAGTTTCAGTAGGTAGGAAACAATATCGTGATACCAGACTGAAGTAGAGAACTTGTCTTGTATCTCAATTGTGGGTGTAGTGACGTCAAGCTCATCTACTTCTAGAAACCCCTCATTCTCTTGCAGCTAATTTATCCCAAGTGTTTTTAAATTTGATTCGGCTAGAAATTTGACCAAACCCTGACCTTTGATAATTTTAGTTGGTTTGACATCCAGGTCGAACTCCTGAATTTTTGCTAGCCACCTGCCTCTTCTTTCGTCGCTGTCTGGCTGCACCAGGATAACTTTAATGGAGCTTAACAACATGTAAGCAATGATCTTTGAGTGAAACACATAAGTTCTAAAATCCTTGAGAGCTTTGACCATTGCATAAGCTTGTTTTTCCAATATGTCATATTTCAGCTTAGTGTCTCTGAGACTTCTTCTAAAAAATGCAATAGGCCACTCAAAACCTTCCTCATTTTTCTGTAACAATACAACTGCGATTGTATGTTCTGAGGCAAAAGAAAAAATCAAAAACTCTTTTGTGTAATCTGAGCTTGCCAAGACTAGTGCTTCACTTATTACTTTCTTGATACATTGAAATGATGCTTTGGCTTCATTTGTCCACTTCACCTCATTGTTCTTTTTAAGCATATCTATAATCAATTTTACAATTTCGGCAAAATTAGGGATGAATCTTCTCAAGAAGTTTATTTTTCCTAAAAAATACTGAATTTATTTTACGTTTCTAGGAATATTTATGGTATCTATCGCCTCTACCCTTTTGGGATCGATTTTGATTCCATCTCTAGACATGATATGACCCAAGAGTTTACCTTATTTCATTGCGAAATGGGATTTCTTGGGATTAAGTGACAAACCAAATTTGCGACATTTCTTGAAAGTTTGTTTGAGGTGCGTTAGATGTTTTGCATTAGATTTAGAGAAAAAAGTCAGGTCATCAAGATAGATAATGAAGAACTTATCCCTTTCGCCCACGAAAGAGATATCCATGGCTTGTTGGAAAGTTTCCCCTTCATTCATTAAACCAAAAGGCATTTTGTCGTACATAAAGGTACCCTAAGGGGTAGTGAACACAATTTTTTCTTTGTCATCTTGATGTACTGCAATTTGATTGTAACCTAAAAAACCATAAATCATAGACATTCTGTTAGCTCTAACTACTTTTTATAAAACATGATCCATCTTAGGTAATGGATAATTTTCCTTAAGTGATGCTCGATTTAGGTTTCTAAAATCTACACACAGCCTGATCTCATCGTTTTTCTTTCTTATTGGGACTAAATTGGCTACCCACTTAGATTATCTCAGTGGGAAAATGATTTTAGCGTCCATGCGTTTTTTGACTTCTTTTTCTATTACCGGTAGTAAGATAGGGTTAATTTGTCTGATTTTTTTCTTAAAAGGTTTGACACCTGGTTTCAAAGGAATTTTATGTTCCATTATAGTAGTGTCATAAGTTATCAATTCATCATAAGACCAAGTGAAAATGTCTTTATATTGTCTAAGAAAATCAACATACTTACTTTTGATTTCCGGAGACAAATATTTGGATAATTTCACCAACCTACGATTTTCTTTGGTAACTATATCGCAATCCTCGGCCTCCTCTAGCTGAGGCTATAAGGTAGACTTCAAAGGGAGGTCATCATGATTAAATAACCTTTATAAGAGGATCAAACCCTTACGTATCTGATTAATTTTTAAAATAAGTATCTGGTGGTTAGCGATTTTATCTTGGAACTCTTGGGGGTCTTCGCCCTCCTGCATGATCCAAATAGGGCCATTCTGGTTTTCTTGGTCAGCACGTGTTTCGACAAAGTCATCTACTGTCTCTAAAAACTTCCAGAGTTGTTCATCATCCTCAAAAACTTGCCAATGTTGTATTTTATTTGGTACGAAAGGCCTATATCTCATTAGTATATGGTATTTTAGTTTGAAAGCAGTGGGAGGTGTGAACGTTGAAGCTGCTTTGGCTAATGCATCCACCTATTGATTTTCTTCTCTTGGAATATAATGAATATTAACAGAGGAGAAATTTTTTTCGATCATATCCCAAACAAAATTTCAATAAGACCTTAACCTAGGATGTTTGGCCTAGTATTGACAATTTACCCGTTTCACGATTAACTTTGCATCGCCAAAGACTTCCAAGTTTTTAATTTTCATTCTCCTGACATCTTCCAATCCTAACACTAAGGCTTCATACTCGCATACATTATTAGTGTGGTCAATGTTCCACTATAACCCATAAGATAAAGTGATAACAAATTTGTCACCAGGTGCCACAAAAAGCACCCTAGCTCCTGCCCCAAAATAAGATGAGGCACCATCGAAAAATATTTTCCAGACACCAGTGCTATGTACATCCTATTTTATTTTTTCTTTTTATTTTTTCTTTTTTGTACAACTTTCCTCTATACATACATCAATATCGTCATCGATAGATAAAATACAATTTCCTAAATCTTGATTAGCAATATAAACAGGGTAGTTATTTGGGTTATGTGGATCACTTACCGTGAATGCTAACCTGGTTTCTCTGTACAAGCGTGTGAACTATCCTCCAAAAATCAAGATCGTGGCATATGTCATGTCGAGTAGGAGGGATCCCCCAAGTTTAGAGCCCCATGAATTGGATAATAGCATGTCATACTTTGGGGGTATATCAGCGAAAACCACATCCATTAGAATGCCTTTCGCAGGTATCTGTGCAAGATTAACGACTAAATATTTTATCATGCCTATACACTTAACTTTTCTTGAATCAAATGAATATAAATCTCCATAAGGTCTTGTGATTTCAAGACCAATTCTATCCATAATGGATTTAGGAATTACATTGTGAGAGGATCCAGAATCTAACATGCAATTATGGAGTAGGTGATCATGCACAGTCAGAGTGATATAGAAAGGGGCAACAGTGTCTTTGGCAGCTTCGAAATGTGGGCCGAAAATTATGTTAGGATTGTCATCGTCTAAATTTATAACATCAACCTGACTTTCGTTTTTTGAAAAAATGATTAATTTGGTGATTTGTTTTCTGTAAATTGGATTTTTTGCCAGTTCGACAAGGGGTATAGGGATTTTGATTTTATTTATTTCATTTTCCAGATTAAAATTTCCTATTGTTTTGTTGATCTCTATGGTTTGGGTTTCTAACCCCTTCTTTTCAACCTTCCTTTGTTGTGAGGTTTTCGTTTCAATTACAGGAACGCCCACTTTCTGCGCATTTGTGACTGATGTTTCCACCGACTTTGTCTTGTTAGGATGTGTGTCAGCAGTCTTAGTTCTTATAGTCTATTTTTCAGCGTTTTTTGAAACTGACTCATCTGTTTCACCCCTCGGCAAAATCGTTTTCACTCGGGGAGTTGTGAGGCTCTTGTTTCTAGGCCTTAGATTGTACTTTTGGTGGAGTTCAGCCATTATGTTGTCTGCGATTCCCTGATAGGTTGAATCTTCAATAATACCGTTGTTCTTATTATTCTCGTATCTATCTTTTATAGTTGCAGATTTTTCATAATCTTGCCTAGTTAAAACCGGTTGTAGGCAATCACCACCAAGATTATTTAATTCTTCTTCTAGTTCCTCAAAATCATCCACATATTCTCCCCCTATAAATTTTTCTCTTTTAAAGGGGGTTTTGATTTTTTGATCCTCATTCTTAATTTGTCTTGGTGGATTTTGAGGGTTAGGATTCCTTCTGAAATCCTTTCTAGGAAAATGCTCATTCTTCGCTTGATCTAGTTCCATTATTGAGATCTTATTTGACAACTCTTTGATTATTCTCACCATGTCATCCATTTTGCCTTCTGAAGATCTTCCTGATCTAGAGGGTCCCCCTTGTTCTCTGTATCTTCTAGTTTCTTTGTTTCCAATCTCAAATTTAGTTTTCATCTTTCCTGATACCATCATGTTTGATTCAATTTCTAAGGCATCATCTTGCATTTTGGTGAGGTCTAATGATCTCCTCTTCCTCAATAGCAGGGCGAAATCAGGGTCAAAAGCTCCAACGAAGGTCACTTTCGCTGCAGGTTGGGAGGGTTTGACCTCAGTCAAAATCTTATTTTAAAATTTATTGAACCTTTGGGTGAACTCGAGGACCGATTCAGAGTTTTTCTTTCTTAGAGCCCCAAATTCAGTTAGATAATAGAGATGGTCTTTCCTTTCCCCCCACTGTCTAATAAAATCATTTTTATGTTCCTCATATGACGGTATAGATCATGCTTCTAGACCTTGGAACCAGGTTCTTACCTGAACTTCAAAAGTCTGAACCAAGAGTCTCGAATAGACATATTCATGTTCAAGTCCAAGGATGTCAGCGAATTGGTCAAAGAAATTGATGTGCTCGGCTGCAGTCAAATCACCCTCTCCTATGAATTTCGGCAGATTCTTCATGTAGTTTTCAGGTAAGTCATGGAGGGGAACTAGGAGGACCAAAGGAGCATATTTGGAATCCACATTTGTAAATATTCAAGGGGGTGGTACTTGGCTGCCTGCTCCTCCTCCTCCAACACCACCTCCAACACCACCTCCAACAACGCCTCCTCCAGCCGCAACCATTGATGATTTAGAGATTGATGCTTGGAGACTATAAGGAATGATTTCAGGAAATTGGTTATCAAGGGATAGGAAACTTAAAGAAGGGGAACTAGGGAAAAGTGGACTAGTTTCTTCAGACTCATAGGGTGAATATAAAGGAGAACCAACAGGAGTCATGTCGAGAAAAATAGGATGATCGTAGGATTTCTGAGCGATAGGAAAATGAACTCTGTGAAGTGAAGAGGTGTCAATCGAAGCAGGAAGTGAGGCGGATATTTTGCCTCTATTGGTGAAAGAAACGGTTGGGAAAATATCAATTTTAAAATCAGGCGAGACCAAACCAGGCTCAAGGGTTACAATCCTGTTAGCAGGTAATTCCCCGTAAGGAGGTGGGGTATTCGATCCTTCAAATTGAACTTTAGTATTCGACTATGTAACTTTCAGTTGATAAAACTTATTTGTCGATGATACAGTCTATTTAAGATATCTTCTTGATTTTAAATTTTTTTTCTAGATCGGGAACCGGCGAAGTCAGTTTGTTGTCTGGGTTTTTCCTGGTGTTCTTTTGTTTTAAATCCAGTTTATTTATCGTGGAGTTTCCAAGTGAAAGATAAAGGTAGCCTTATAATGGTTTCAATCTTTGTTCACTATCAAAGAGAGAAAGTGTCAATGTCGTTCTTCCCAGGGAAAAAGCTTCATTTCTTCGTTTTCCCGGCAATGACGCCAAAAATATGTTGTTCCTGAGTTTATACTTTAATTCTCTAAAGTATACCATCAAGGCATATGAAAAGATAGAGAAAGTTAAGGATACAAAAGTCAGTTATACGAAAAGGGCTATGGCTGGTTTCTTAACCGTCTCTGTCTAGCTTCCCAGTTTTCCTGGGTACTAATATCCATTTAATTCCTACCCATGAACGTTCTAACTCAACTGGGTTACTTTTTGTCTGTAAGATGGTGTTAAATAAATTTATGGCAATGCTCGCTTGATCTGATAGTCCAGGCTCAATACTGGGTTGTCTTGTAACTGGTACAATCATGAGGGATAAAGACTGAAAAGATAAATTCTGGTGTTTTCTTTTATGGTTTTCTATTTCTATTTAAAAAAATGTAAGAAGAACTCCAAAACCTTGAATTAATAGTATGATGAAACTAAAGGCCATTTCTAGTATCTGAGTTAAATTTTGAAAAGTGAATATATATGAAATGAAAAGAAAACATAAAGTTATTGAACAAGGTGAGGCATCAATTAAAGAGGAATCTTACCTTGTGATAGAAGAAGAAAATAGTTAGGAAAAACTCTTAATGAATCATATGATATTGAAATCTAAAACATTTATAGGTCTTGTACCTGCTAATAGTCGATACAGAGGAAACACTATAAACGATTAAATTGCAAGAATAATTATTCACCACAGTAGAGGTTGTACTAAATTGCAGTTAAGCATTCATCAAAGAGATATGAAAAATATGAAACAACAAAGAAGCACATAACTAAAACTTGACCAGATCCAGAATCTTCAATCTGTATTTATATTAATTCAAACATATCTTCAAATTCTTCTTCACAATACGCCTGGAAAAAGCCTCATTTCAGTCTCCTGAAATTATGCTTATACCAGATCACCCATAGATTGATGGTTTTCCTAACTCCTAGGGGTTAATAGTTACCAAAATGCAAATCTCAACTGTTTTCTTGATTATCTTCTATTTTTCTATTGTCTCGATAATATAATATTTTAAAATGATACTTCATTGTTTTATTGAAGTATCTCCTTCTTTTGACCCAATACATTCAATACATTTTTCAAGAAAGTGTACAAAATTTCTGGGAGGCTCTGGAAAATCCTTCACTTCGAATAGATAAAATTTTCTCTGAATTTTTGGAAGCCGTTCTTCAATCCCCTTACCAAGAAACTTAATTGATTTCAATTTTGAGTTTGGCTTCACAAGCCACTTGTCTATTAGGGTAACATCAATTTCCTTTAATTGTGAAATTTCCATCTGAATTTCATTCAAACCCTCTTTGAAATTCAACTAGTGTCTTACAATGTTTATCTATCCTAATTGCCCAGTGCAATTGTCTCTTCCAATACCTAATGATCCCTTGTCCACCAAATCAAAGATTTCTTCGCAATCATCTTTGATTTCCTTGGCTATTCTCTTGTTTTCTGCTATGCTGGTTTCTCATACTTTGAGCATGATATCGCCTTTGATCTTCTCTGTGATAGATCGCTTTGGAATTTTCAATACCTCTTCATTTTCTGAACATACAATTGCCTTTTGGAAAGTGGCCCTTGCTTCTTTAGCTTCTTTTTATTTAAAAATAATATTATCAAAAGCATTGCTTACTTCTTGAAAATAATTTTGAATAATCTCTACTTTGGAGATTAATCTTTGTTGCTCGGCTTCTATGTTCGTATGTATTTCCAGTGACTGGTCCTGAAAAACTTTCAAATATATAACTTGGCCTTTCATTGAATTCAATTTAGCCTGTAGTTGTCTTACCAATTCTTCTTGCCGAATAACCTCTATTTGGCTAGTCTGCATCTTCTTTTTCATCTCATATAGACTTGACTTAAGCGATTGAATTTCCTGTTTATCAACAACCCTGGCTTGATCTAGACCTTTATTTATTTATTCTCTGACATTTTATCGGTATTTTAGTTGGTTTTTCAACTGGACTATCTTGTGGTTACTCTGTTTCAACCTTGTTCTCATATTGTAAACAATGAATAGATTTGTTGTTTCCAGAGCTCCCATGGAGCCCGCTACTTCAGTAGTGAAATCTTCCTCTTCCAAGTTCTGCCCATCTACCAACACCCTGTGTTTCCTTACCATACCACCTTCTCTCATATAGATCTCCTTCCTTAATACAACCTTCCTCTTTTTACTGAAAAAGTAATTAGAGGGAGGTATTTCTTCTCTAGAGACAGGGGTGATGTCACTAGCATATATGGCTCCTATCTGAGGGAGCCCAAAAGTAGACTATAAAGGGGTCAAGGGGATTACGCAACTCTGTGTATTTTGTTTCCCCTGTTTCCTTGGGGGTTTCAACATGAACAATAGATGATGAAGGGGGAGTAGATTGACTGGACTTGAGAGATGTCCTAGACCTTATTTATGTTTCTGCTCCTGGATTCTCTGTCTGTGGGACTTCTTTGTTTTGTGAAGATCCTTCAACCATCTGTGGATTTTCCTCGGTGTCTGCTTTATCCTGCACTTTCTGTCCGAAACCTGGGGTAGTGTTTTCTTGTTCTGGGGTAGGGGTTTCTTCTTCCCATTGCAAAACCTTGGGCAACCCACTTTGTCTGTGTCTCTGGAAGGTTAGAAAATTGGTTTGCAAGTCAGATGGTAATGTTTTTACCATGTCTAACACCTCCTCATAGGTTTTGACCCCTTTGAAAATGTCATCGCAAGGGGATTCCTCATGTTCATACACTTTCATGCCATAATGATCCATGTGGTTTCCCACTGTTTGATAAGGTTCATGTTTCCTGTGTTCGAGATCCACCAAGTTGACCTCCTCTAGAGTTGCAGCTTCAACCTTGGAATGACCCAAGTTGAGTAGCGCAAACCTCCCAATCTGTATGGGAAAGACTGGCCAAAACTTCTTTTGAGATATCTTCATTTCTATCCCAATACCACATGTTATTATCTGATGAGCTACATCCCTACACACTAGTTTATCAAGGAGGAAATTTGGAAGTGCATGAAGAGGGATAGAACATCCGAAAACCTTGATATATGAGAAATTCTCCTCAATAAGCCAATCGGCAACCATCTTGAGGTTTCCTATGACCAACTCTGAAATATGGGGGGGTGCACTGTTAGAAAAACAGGACCGCGGAGCAATAAAATAAAACAAATGCAGAAACAAAACACAGAAGACACACAATACAAGAGAGACACAGATTTACGTGGTTCACCCAGTGTGGGCTACGTCCACC
>JASDQU011029262.1:0-13662 GCA_032191745.1 Picea mariana
GCGCGGGCCTCCACGGCTCCTCAACACAAGCAGGCTTCACCTGAGCTCTGATACCAAATTACAAAACAGAGATCAATTAATCTCAATAATAGTGAGGCCACAAGGGCACATCACAAGTGAGTGTATGCTCACATAATCTATTCTATTAATTTGATAAATTGCTTACAATTATATAAGCTAGGATAGCCCCTAACAGTCTCCTGAATAAGTGGACCTGAAAACCACTTCAACACAATTCATGCGTACAGTTTTAACCATTTGCTAACTATGGCATTTCGCCATTATTATCTAACAGATGCTATGTACAGATCATTTATGAACTATGTTTGAAAATATCATTCCATGCAACTTATATCTTGGTACTAGGAAACTGAGCTATAGAATTCAGACAGATGGCCCAGAACGCTTACCTGGAGTGCAACAACTCGACTCATTTGCAAACACAGAATGGAAGGAGGTAACCAACAAGCAACCATCCGAACCTGATCAAAAGAAGGTGCAATCTTTCTTAATTGGCACTAGCATTGTTTTGGGGAAGTGGACTAAGCAGTTAGAATACTTCAGTGCATTTCATAGCTGGGCACTAGAACTTGTCCCAGAGTTGGCCCCTCCATTTGAAGGGCAGTGTTCAGAGCAGGCAGCAGTAGAATCCAGGAGTTTACTCGGGGACAAGTCAATAGGTGTGGTCAGGACCTATTGGCCGCTTCGTTTTGATAGTCTGAACAAGGAACTGCGGGAGAGAGCTGGCGAACCTCGTGAAGGTTGCGGAAAGTGAAAGCAATGGATCGCGTGTGCAGGAGGAGTCGACTAGGCACTGACCCGAGCGACGAAAAATTGAAGAGCCGACCTGGGCGGTGGAGCATTAAAGAGAAGACTCGGGCAGGTGAAGTAAGGACAAAAGATCAAGCGATCGACTGGAGCAGAGGGATAATACGCTGACCTCTACAGGGAGTTAATGAGCCTTTTTTTAATAGTCAGGCAGGAAACCAACGAAGGCAGATCACCTCGTTTTGTATATATAGACTCTATGGGCTACGGGGGAAAGGTTGATTGTCCGTTGATTTTAGTCTGGTTGTTGATAGCCTCATGAGCTGCGGGTTCTAGTCTGTAGTCTGTCGACTGTGGATCTAGTCGAGATTTGTAAACACATTACGATGATCACAATAATGGCACAAATTCACGTTTATGGGGCGAAACAAAGTAATTGGTGCGAGGAAGGGGGCATGGCCAGCTCTAAGATGGTCCACGGAGGGCAAAGCTTTCAATAAAATAATGGCAAGGAAGGAATTTTATGTTGTTGAGCGCTCGACTCCATGTCAATTTGCCCGTCTCTGAAAAAGGCTCGGTGGCAATGATCTGCTAAGTCTGCTTTTAGCGTCTCGAGTGATTGTGGGACTACAGGAAATACGGTATGCACTACTGTATTTTTTGATTGACTGAAACTAGTTCTGAAACATTTAAAAATACACAGAGCTACACATGTAAGATATAGTCTCTCTACAGTTTAATGGTATTTGCATGGGTGTCTACATTCAGAATATGGTACTTGCATCGCTGTCTATATTAAGAATATTACAACATGTTTAGACGAACTAGGAAATAATTTTCACTTTGGTCTTTGATGCAGGAATAACTTCAATAATTTGAATTCAAGAAATAAGTCTAGCCCAGGAGGAAGGCAGGCTTATGAGATTGAGAAGGAATGCAAATGAGCCCATGATTCCATCAAGACCTTGTCTTCCTTTTGCTGGGAAGATTTAGGCTTATGAGACGATTTAGCATTTTGTTTCATTTTCTTTTGCAACAATATGTGAGTGAAAACCTTTGACTGGTGAATGCAGGTCGAACCACGTTCATGATGTTGTGCTTGGAAAAAGCGAGCCCTTAGCATATCCACTGAATCAAACTCAAACTGATCGAGTAATCAATGGAATCCAGGCCTCGACATAGTCTTGATGACATAGTCTTAATCGGTGGGTGAATTTTGCATTGGATTGGGAGGCCAGCTACTAGAAACGAATTTTGCATGGTATTGGGAGTCTGGCTGCTTGACACTAATTTTGCATGGCCGACACTTAACAAAACGCTATACCATAAACAAAGATAATCATGCACAAACACAAACACATTTAACATTTAATGCTAGTGAATTAATGTTAAAATCAAATTTAATATTAACTTATCTCACAGTAACTCTGTCAAAAACAAAATATATTAACCATTATTAACAAAACACTATACCATAAACAAAAATAATCATACACAAACACATTTAAATAAAACAAAGATAATCATGCACAAACACATTTAATGCTAGTAAATTAATGCTAAAATCAAATCAAACATAACTTACCTCACATCACAGTAACTCTGTCAAAAACAAAATATATTAACCATTTGCTAAGTTTGAAGCCAAAACATTTCATATAAATTGTGCCTTGTCTCGATGTTAGGCCAAAGATATGAGGCCAAATAAGGGCTGAAATCTTCGGATTGGTTAGAAAAAAGTGATGTAAGTATTCGATAGACTAGGAAAAAGTGTTTGATGACATTGAAGCCTAAAACTTAGGCTCATACACCTTGGTTTGCGTGTAAGACTATTGAAAACCAAAAATCTGTTTACAATAATCCCTTAAAGGCAGGGATTAATAAGTTTGCAGTTTTCTGACAGATTTCATTATGTATATGGTGTACGAATTGACTAACTTGGGAGATCAATCGGTATTTTCTCAGTCTATGTAAACTATATTTATACAACTACGTTTCGATATCTGTTGTTTCTTTTTATCGCCATATTGTTTCTGTTTATCGCCATTGATGTCATCGTATTACATCACTTTGATATAAAGATCCTATATATATTCTCTCTAAAAAGAATGATGAAAAGGTTTAATTATGTGATTTAATTCAAATTTAAAATGGATTATTACAAAATCCAACCTTAAAATCCATGGTTAGATGCGGATGTATATATAAATAAACAAGGACTGTATGACAGTTTAGTCCCTGCTAAATAAATTTGGAAATGAAGATGATAGTTAACACCCTATAATTATTTATGATGATTACTTTGAAACATGAATAATATGCTAACAAATGAGTTAGTTTCATAATCTTAAAAGAAATCAGCTTCTTAAAAGAATTCTACATAGACGCACAAAGGATGAAGAAAGCCTTATTGCTCCATGATGACACATAGTTTATAGATTTGTTATAACAGGTACTGGACAAAATATAATATCTTACCATGATTTTACTTTAATGTAGCTGCCATATAGTTTTGGGATTAACCTGAATTTCCTTCTAGTTAAGCTAAGCAAGCCAAATGCAAATCTTATTTAAAAAATAAAAAATAAAAATAAACATTTCACATTTTACAATATATATTTTAATATATATAATATTTTACTATCTCATATATATTATAAAATATAATATACATTTTAATATATAATATATTATAATATTTTATGTGTAGCACACCAAATTGGTGTATGAGACCCCCTTGTTTGTGGGACAAGGGACCCCCCTTCGCCCAACTATTTCACTGGTAAAGTCTACTAAGGTATACATATAATATATATTGTAATTTATATAATATTATAATATATATTTTAATACATATAATATTTTAATGTGTTAACATATATCTTATAAAATATATAATATGTATTTTAATTTATATAATATTTTAATATGTTATGACATGACACATCCAAAACATCAACATCATTATTCATTTCCTTTTCTATATTGGAAAATGTAAATTTAAAAAAATATTTTTACTCTGGTGGTGTAATAAGTGCTATATATGTTTTACAACCAATTAGAATATGATGTTATTGATTATGTAATTAATTTTAAATATTGAAATAAGTGAAGACAACAATAAGACTTGAAATATATTAACCAATTAGAGATGAGAAAAATAAATATTTTTACTATATCAAAAAATATATATTTATTTTCTTAAGTTAAACATTACATTTACAAACAAATTTAAAATATAAAGCAAATTAATGTCAAATCAATAGCAAACTCATTGCTATAGTCCTACTTTGGCAGAGACTAATAAAGAGATCATTAGTAAATATATCCATGCATGCACGATCTTATAAAATAAGGTATAATAATATATATAGTTTAATATCTGTGTGTATGTATGTATACTAAAATTTGAACAAACTCTCAAGAGCTACATAGTGAAATTGGGCTTGGAAAACTCCCAAAACACAGTGGGATGATGAAAGAATCTGTCATATTTGTGACACTAAGAGGGTAGAAGATGAAAACCACTTCCTCTTAGATTTTAGTGCATATACCCATATTAGATCCCAATTTAAAAATATTTTCCACAATATAGACCTTCCTAACCTCGTAAGTCATAAAAGATATGATAATCTTGGATGATAATCTTGGAAGGCTTCTCTGAATTTTTTTTGAGCATAGTAATACAATTTTAAGGAAATCCAAATAATCTCCTACCTTCTTAAGATCCTATAAAATTATTGATCTCATTAGAAGTTAACCATCATATATATATATATATATATATATATATATATATATATATATAATGTAGTAGTTGATGCTTTGGAAAATAAGGTTATTGGATTAGCCCCTAATCTTATGGGGTGTGGTGTATCCCGAATATAAACTCTCCATTTATGCCTCCCCCTCCCACCCATGATCATGTCCTGGACAAAACTGAGTCACGAACACGTGGAGTGTCTTCTCCATCCACATGGAGGGGGCATGCAAAAAGATAATACGGGTCAAGTCTGAAATTTAATAACCCTGAGTGCAATGAGTAATCTTAATGGGTTAAATCTCTTGGCTCATGGATGGATTAGTAGAAGAGGGAGGTTTGTACGTCGCTGGCATGAATTGGTTCCCAATCCGATGGATATGAAGCAGGGGAGGCATATGGATATTATGGAAGAAGGTGGTAAGGACATAAAAGTAATGCATTGCAAGCCAATTTCAGAAGGTGTCGTCAACATTATCCCGATTATGCATGGCCAACTTGTGGGAGATCATCTTGTTATGGATTTGAAGGTACGTTGAGTTTTTGTTTCCCTGAGTTCATATAATGAAAAGGTTAATTCTGGTCATGAGGAATCCTTGTTGGTCACTTTGTCTTGGATCTGCTTGGGGCTTTCAAAGTTTGGCCTGGAAGTTGGGCCTCCTGGATGTCTCTGGGCGAACTCTGCGAATTTGGTGTCTACTTTAGTTTCCGGTGATATTAATTTCATAAAATCTGTGGAAAATATTGGTGGGGCGGTGCAAGTAATCATCAAGAGCACTGTGACATTAATTACCCCAACGCAAGAGGTGTTGAATCTTCCCTTCTTCAGCATTCAAAAAATTATTTGCGAAAACTATTAGGAGACTAGATTAACATGGAAAATAGGGAGATGTTTGAATCCCTGGACGAGGAAATGGAGATCAGTGAAGTTGAGGAAAGGAAATGTCTGACCATCAGGGTCAATTTACTCAACTCCACAACATCGTTTTCCTTTCCTTAGACACTCTTGTTCAACATCGAATTCTTCTCATCCAACTCCAGGACGAAGTAGAATTCTTGCACAGACAATTAGTTTCACTCCAGTTACAGATAGTCCAGCGGGATGAGGAACCTAGGAATTCAAGTATTAAAGAAGGAAATGCAAGAACGGTAGCACCAGAACCAATGAATCTTTCGGACCTAAATGTAACTATGGAGGTTGATGAGGACAAGGGAAAGCAAGAGAATGACACTGGCCCTGAACCAACCACATATGATTAAGTATGTTTTGTTTATCATTTTTTATAAATGTCATATATTACCGAGTCTATATTGTCCAATATAGAAGTAGTATTAGGAATGGGTTAAGAAATAGAAGTAGGAAATTTTTTTGTCTAATAGAAATTGTGTTAGAAGCTGGAATTGTGGCATTTTGAACACTCTTTGTACTCTGTGGTCTAAACACTCCTTTTTGATGAATAAAAATCCACAGATTCTGTGAAAAAAAGTTCCCCTGCTAAATGGTGATAATCCAAATTCCCCTACTAAATGGAAGTTCAAATAAGAATTCAAATAAAAAGGTGATTTGAATATATTGGTGATTTAAATAGCATCGTAATTTGAATTTCCCTATACTTCAAACTCTCCCTACATGGAAATAATGTATAGTGTAAACTACATAGCATGAAGGGGAAATGTATATTTATGGAGAGCCCATGTAACCCTTCATGCAATTAATCTCCATCCTAACATAAAATAAAAAAAATCAATCAAAGAGTTCTTATTGTCAAAGAGCTCTAATTAAATAAGGTTAGGACTTGAGATAAAATTAAAATAACATTATCTTTATTTTGTCCCCTTTAAACCCTATAATTCCTTTGTCTTCACTTTTCGCTCTTGTGTTTTCATAGGCCCCCATTCTTTATCCTCCTTCTTCTACAATTGTGATGTATTTTATTAATATTCATAATACAAAATTATAAGTCATAATTTTCTATATTGTATCCATTCATCATGTACACAAACACATTACTAGTCTTAGTATCAAAGCTAGGGAATTGTAGTGCACCTCCTTTACATGATATGTTCTTATCCTTTTTCTAAGAATTTTGGACATCTCAACAACTTTCTTTAGTTGCGTTCCATTTTCTCCCATGTTGATAAGTTTCAGCCTCACATGCTTTATGGATTTGTTTCATTTCTTTGCCCATAATTCCCTCTTCTTAGTTCAGTCTCTTACCTAGAATATGAATGCTAATGTTCTTAGATACACTCCTTATTTCTTTGCTTCTGTACAAGATTTACATACCCTGAAAACCCCCCCTCACCCTCGCCCCTAATATTTATGGGTTCGTAATACCAATCAAGCACCTCTTTGAGATCCTTGTGCATGATCCCCTGACAACACACACCTCTTCTCCCTCATACATTATGATTTTCCTCACTCTATTCGAGGCCATTCCCATAGTGCCCACCACTTTTCCCTTCTACATCAACCTCTTTTTGAGGCCCTTATGGTTTCCCACTCCTTTCCTTTATCCTGATCCAAATATTTCCCCCCTCATTAATGTTCTAAAAACATGTCCATTGTTGGCCCTATATCTACTCATATGACCATTGCATTTGAGATCACACACCCTCTTTGTATTCCCGTGGTAGTGTTCAATCCATCATCTCCTCTATTTCCTCCCTATGTACCCTCATCTATTGAAACCCTTCCCAACATTTCCTGTTTCTTCTCATTTATGTCGTAGTCAAAACCTCATAA
Source organism: Picea mariana (assembly GCA_032191745.1). Lineage (NCBI taxonomy): Eukaryota > Viridiplantae > Streptophyta > Pinopsida > Pinales > Pinaceae > Picea > Picea mariana. Next base: position 7,275 of record JASDQU011029262.1, read on the forward strand.
CAATATTAGCAGTAGTTAATTGGTCAAGTTGATGGATGATTTGGGATTTGATACAAATGTTGTACTTCCATATTCTAATTCTTGGTCTCCAAACCCTTCCACAACTCCTCACTCTAGTGTGTATTTTAAAGTTGTAGAATCAAAGTGGGAGCATGCCAAGGTTTTCTATGAAGAAACAATAATAGAAATAGTGGAAAGTATTATGAAGACACATAGAAACAATTGCATGTGACACAACATATTATTATTGCCACTTTAGTTCATTTGGATACTGTGACATTTTGTTAATCATGACGAAAGCGAAGAAGGTTCCTATGTAAATAGGGAGGAATTGATATGTCCGAAGATCATGTGGCCAAGGAAATTTTTATTATTATTGTAACCACTACTCTAGTATAAATGGATAAATAATTAAGTATTTCTTATATAAATAAAATACCAAATGAATAAGTTAGTGGTTCATTTTTTCCTTGTGTGCCCACGATGCCCCTTACGCGGCACACAAGGTAAGTCAGGGGGAATTGAACTCGAAACCTCATGGAACTTCATTTTCACGGCACTTGCCAACTGAGCTGCCCCCACGGGGGCAACATTTTGTTTTTTGATTCATTCCCATAATTAACAAATTCCACATCAAATATGGTTTAAGGAATTTTGTTAATCATATCAGTCATTTAAATTAACTTTCATGATTGGTGTGTGATTTCAAAGCCTTATGAAGAGTAATTTGGCCATCAAATTTCATCCTTAACTAGAATATATTAAGCAATTAAGATAGCTATCTTTTCACAACTTTGGAAGGTGACCTCATTATCTTAAAGGTGCTTACTACAACTCATAGGTGAGATGTGTCATGTGTATAAAGTTGATGTCAATTGAAAAATAATTAATATAAAACAAAAATAAATGTACTATCAACTAAAAAATACTATTATTTCATAATTAAAATTTAAATTATATATGTGTGAAAGAGATGTATCATGTATATTGATGTTAATTGAAAAAAAAATTAATATAAAATAAAAATAAATATAATATCAACTAAAATATATATATATGGAATAGATCTATATCAAATTTTACAACCAAATATTATATATATATATATATATGGAATAGATCTATATCAAATTTTACAACCAAATATTAAAAAGATTATAATCTATTTTATTAAATACAAATATCTTAAAAATTAATTCAAACTTTGTTTTTAAAAAATAGATTAAAAAAATATAAATCAATTTAATATTAAAAAATTGTAACCTATTTTATTAAATACAAATATCTTAAAAATGAATTCAATTTTTTTTTAATAAATAAAAAAAATGATAAATCAATTTTTTTTAATAGCCATATCATAATGTATCTTTGATTAAAAAGCTTGTAAAAAACTAAAGAATCTTGTGAAAAAAACCTACAGTAAAACCATTAATTGTTTTGTAAATCTCATTCTCTATATATTTTATCCATAAATGAGACATCCATTTTTCGATTAACAAATTCACTTGAAAAATAAGTAAAATTATAAAAATAACAAACTTAAAAAACCTACCATGATAAAAATCTAAAAGTCAACCTAAAGAAATGATCACTAAAATCCAATAAACAAACGAGTCATAAATCCATTTTAAGTGAAATCCTAGTTTAGTATAAAATTTAAGAAAATATTTAAAATTTAACCCCTTAATAAATTAAGTTAAAATTGATTTATATAATATAAACTTAAAATAATGTGTTAATAAAACTTTCAGGATAATTAAACTTACATTATTATATTTTAATAATTTTTTAAAACAATGATGATCCCTCGAGTGACTTAAAGGCTAAGGAATTGATTTTGAATTGCAATTTCAATGAAAGAAACAGAGGCGGTGGAGTGGAAATTATTTAGTTTATCCAATCTTAATTAATTGAATTGGTCTACGTGGAKGTCTGTCCACCATTCTTGACTTGACTGACTTTGTTTACAAACGACGAATGGACCGACGATGATTATCACTGGTGGCTGGATGAACAAGTGGTCATCTGGTCCACTAAGAAAGTACCCCGAGATTTCATTCAGGACCTGCTCATGCTACAGATGCAACTTTCCTTTCATTTTCTAAATTTTGTCTCAAAATTTTCCCCACTGGCGACGAGGGGTTGTCTTTATAATGACGAATGGATGGCTCTAGGCAAGGCCGAGGGTTCACCTTTGCTTCAACCCCGAGCGGCCAGTGTCATCTTAGAAACTGCGCAGATTCTCCCTCCCTAATGCATTATAAGGAATTACGCTGCCATGGCCAATACAATATAGATCGTCCATGGTGGAAGAGATTATCATATTATGAGTACGCTGAGAGAGCCGAAGTTCTAAAGTTTTCTGGTTGAACGCGAGTACTTATTGTTGGCTTGTAATCATTTCACCGCCTTATGACGGCGGATTGGTGGCCGTTTTAACCCTTCAAGACGTGAGGGTTCACTGTCAGCCCAAGCGGTGGCCGCCTTAGCCTTTGCATGACACCAAATATCATCATTGCCCTGATTTAATTTTTCCTAATGTCGAAGGGGCAAGTTTTGTTCTTATAAATACTTGAATCATATTGTAATTAGTAAGAGGATGAAATACTTGAATCATATTGTAATTAGTAAGAGGATGAGATTGATATAAAAATACAGAGCTTGAAAGCTTTTTTAAATCGAATTGGTTATTTAAATTTTGGAGGTGCATAGCGATTCGTTTTATTTTTGCTTTCGGGACGTCCGCTGGCTTATGCAATAATTACGCTCACTCTTCAAGTGTCGAAACCCGAAGTGGGTCCACCGCTGGATCGAATTTCGCGATTCAGTGATTGAGGTTGCGCGTTCTTTTGTATCAAGGGTTTGCAAACCCCGAAACCAGAAAGCACCGGGCCCACATTCCATTCGCATTTCGCGATTCGTGAGTTGTTGTGTGTGGCGTTGGGTGTTCGTGTTCGCCGAAATCTCGAACCCCGATTGGCCCCGTTTCTTACATTTGGTATCAAAGCCATACTACCATTATTTCAGTACGCGTCGAAGGGTGCAAAAGCTGCTCTGTCTGTTTGACCGTTGTTGTGTTAAGAATACTGTGTTGTGTTCTTTGCTTAGTTCAGTAGAGATTATCCCTGTTGGCATCAAATTTTGTTTCTGCACAGAAGTTTATTTGATTTCCTTCAATTTTTATAAATGGCTGCGTCTGGTAGCAGTGCTTCTCAGATTCAAGTTCCTTTGTTGAACGAGAAGTCATATGATTCCTGGTACATTCGGATGAGGACGATGCTGTGTTCTCAGGATTTGTGGACTTATGTCATTGATGGTTATGTTGAGCCAGTTGATGCAGCAACGGAATTGGCTCTGTCTAATGCTGACCGTGTTTTGCTGAAAGAAAACAGAAAAAGGGATAACAAGGCTCTTGGATTAATCCAACAAGGATTAAATGAATCCATCTTTATGAAGATTGCTAATGCTGCATCTTCCAAGATGGCTTGGGACATTCTTGAAACTTGTTATCAAGGTGTGTCCAAGGTGAAGACAGTCAAGTTGCAGAACTTAAGAAGGGACTTCGAAAATATGAAAATGAAGGATAATGAAAGTGTTGATACTTTCATGACTCAAGTAATGAGTGTTGTGAACCAGATTAGGCAGTTTGGAGATAATGTTGAGAATAAAAGAGTTATTGAGAAGGTACTAAGAAGTTTGCCCAAGAAGTTTGAACCTGTTGTGGTACCCATAGAGGAATTTAAGGATTTAAGTCTAATGCAAATTGATGAGTTAACTGGTTCTCTTATTGCTCATGAATCTAGGCTATCTAGATATGAAGAAGGATCATTGGAGCATGCTTTCAAATCGCCACTGCATATTACCAGAGGTGGAGGCAGAGGAAGGTCTTATATGGAAGAGGAGGTCAATTTTCTAGTCAACGGACAACAAAGTTGAATCAAAGTCTGAGCAAAAGTTCCAGCAGAATCCTCCTACTTTAAAAGGGAGCAGTAAAAAACCTTGGCAGCAAGAAAATCAAAGGTACGATAAAACTAAAGTACAATGTTATTATTGTAAGAAGTTTGGGCATTTTTCTAATAAATGTTGGAAGAAATAGGCAAATACTGGAAAGCACTCTGCACATATCACAATTGACTTTGAGCATGATCAAAATCGTGTGTTTCTGACCTGTAATGTCACTCAGGAAAATGTTAGTGATATTTGGTTTTTGGATAGTGGTTGCAGCAATCACACGACTGATAATAAAGACTTATTTTCTTCCATTGATACTAGTATTCAATTTGAAGTCAAACTGGGAAATGACTGTAAGGTTACAGTCAATGGTAAAGGTATAGTTCCAGTTTACACTAAGAACAATCAGAGAAGAAATATTGATGATGTTTACTTTGTGCCTGGTTTAAAATGCAATCTTATTAGTGTTGGACAACTGATGGAGAAAAAGTACAGAGTATTCTTTAAGAACAAGGTATGTACAATCTATGATAAATTCCCTAGCAAATAGTTGATTGCAAGAATAGAGATGACCAAGAATAGAATGTTTCCACTTGTTATGAGAAATGGTTTGAGTGGTTCTTTGAATGCTTATAAAGCTGGAAGTTTAGATGAATCTTGGTTATGGCATTTGAGATATAGTCATTTACATTTTAGTGGCTTAGATCTGTTATAGAAGAAACAGATGGTAAAGGGGTTACCTTGTATTCAGCAACCTACAAGCTCTTGTGAGAGTTGTATACTTGGGAAGCATCACAAAGAGAAATTTGTTTCAGGTGTTTCCTATAGAGCAAAAGCTCCATTGAAAATTGTTCACACAAATTTATGTGGACCTATGCAAACACCTTCTTTAACTGGATGTGTTTATTTTATGACTTTCATTGATGATTTCAGTAGGAAGACTTGGTTGTATTTGTTGAAACAGAAATCTGAAGACTTTGATGTTTTTAAGAAGTTTAAGCCGATGGTTGAGAATGAGAGTGGTCAAACCATTAAAATCTTAAGGTCTGACAGAGGAGGTGAATGATTTCATTGAATTTTGTGATTTTCATGGAATTAAAAGACAGTTTACTGCTCGATATACTCCACAGCAGAATGGAGTCGTTGAAAGGAAGAATCATACCATCATGGATATGGCTCGAAGCATGTTGAAAGAGAAGCATCTTTCAAATGAATATTGGGGATATGCAGTTCTATGCTCTTTTTTTTATCTTGAAGAGAAGTCCAACCAAGACCATGAGGGATCGTGTACCTCAGGAAGCCTAGGATGGTAAGCCTTGCAATGTTTTCTAATTTCAAAAATTTTGGATGTGTTGCATTTACGCATGTACCTGCAGAAATGAGGAGGAAGTTGGATGACAGAAGTGAGAGATGTATCTTTGTTGGATACAGTGAAGAGTCTAGGGCATATAAACTCTATAATCCCATCACCCAAAAATATGTAATCAACAGAGATGTTCAATTTAAAGAAGATGAAGCCTGGGATGGAAGTATTGACAAGTCAATTTCAGAGGGAGCTGTGTTACCCCGTGAAGATGATGATGGAGATGAGTAGGCTGAAGAAGATGGACAAATGGTTCCACATGCACATACGCTTGCAGCAATAAGTCCAACAAGGAAAGCACTAGATATCAGCCCATCTCAATTTAGAACGCCCAGAACTCATGAGTGTGGTGAGCCATCTGGACATGGTGGACATCAATCAGATTCACAGGTAAGTAGTGAATCAAATCCCACTTTAGCTTCATTAAGAAACAGATTTAAAGAACAAAAGACTAAAATCTTAAGAGAATTGTATGATCAGAATGAAGAAGTAGATCAGATTTCAAATTTTGCATTAATGGCATGTGATCCTGTAAGTTTTGATGAAGCTGCTAAAGAGGATGTCTGGATAAAAGCAATGGATGAGGGGATTGATTCCATTGAAAGGAATAACACTTGGGATCTTGTCAATTTACCTGAAGGCAAGAAAAGTATTGGTGTTAAATTGGTTTATAAGACTAAGCTGAGTGCAGATGGTGAAGTTGAAAAGTACAAGGCAATACTTGTAGCTCAGGGGTTTAGTCAGCAACCCGGCATTGATTACAATGAAACCTTTGGTCCTGTGGCAAGGATTGACACAATAAGGATGGTCTTAGCTATTGCCACTCAGAATAGATGAATGATGCATCAGATGGACGTTAAGTCTGCATTCTTAAATGGATATTTGGAAGAAGAGGTTTATGTTAGACAACCTTTGGGTTATGAGATTGATAAGCATAGAGATAAAGTTTACAAGTTAAGGAAAGATTTATATGGATTGAAGCAAGCATACAGAGTTTGATATAACAGGATTGATGAATACCTAATTAGTGTTGGATTCAGTAGAAGTCCAAGTGAACCAACTCTGTATACAAAG
>JASDQU011029262.1:29388-48950 GCA_032191745.1 Picea mariana
ATTGTGCTCACTACTTTATTTTTACTCAAACGTAAAGAGACTATCATTTCTTGCATCTTTGCAACATGTCCTGGGTTTTATTATTTTTTTATATAAATGTCGTAAAATTGTGCTCACTACTTTATTTCTACTCAAACGTAAAGAGACTATCATTTCTTGCATCTTTGCAACATGTCCTGTACAATGTTTGTCACAAAGGCCCTTAAAATTAAAATAGTCTACAAGCCCGTTTCTCAATTTGTACTTCTAGTCCTTTGTGGAGAGGATAACAATCATTCCTCCCAACCATTCAAACTAAACCTAATTAACAAAACCTTTATATCTATTTTAACTTCATTTATAATTCTTATGAAAATACAAGTACTTTTAATTTTGATTTTTTAAATTATTTAAATATATATTTTATTTTCAATTAACATTGATTTAATTTAATTATAAAATAATAAAAATAATAAATAAATTTATAATTTTTTTATATTTGATCGATTTATTTTAATAGAAAAAATAAATTTAATAATATCAACTAACTAAAAAAATATGTCCTCTCATATAATAAGTATTTAACTTAACTTAGTCATTTATATGTATATTTATATAATTATAATATAATAAGTATTTAACTTAACTTAGTCATTTATATGTATATTTATATAATTATAGATTCATTTTAACTTTGGATTTACTTAGTATCAAGAATGATTTAAACTAAATCCCGACTCCAAAATCAAGGATATCCTTGAGAGTTCTAGTGTATTGATTCAAGGAGTTATTACTTTCATTAGATTGTTAGAAGCCTCATTTAAGGTCTAGGACACTAGTTTTCTCCCTTGATCATATCCAAGTCTTCAAGACACATACCCACTACTCAGACCATCCAAATGACACTCATATCCCCACTTGGAGACCAATAATAGATTGCAGAGCCATGTGATGGTTTGAGACATTGTCCTTATCTCTACACACCTAAAATCCTCATTTAGAACCTAAGACTTGGGTTTTCTCACCTAACCACGTTCAAGACCTCAATTTTGAAGATTTGAAGAATAATGAAGCTATAAATGTATGTTTATTTGGATCGTGCATTGAATTATGTAAGTAGGACCATCTTCCCATCCAAACCTCAAGATGGCACTCCATGCCTTCGCATAAAAAGTTTGAAATGTACATAATTATTTATATTGATTTTAGATAATCCATTGGGAACATAAGTTTGTGCATATTGAGTTTAGATCAATTGCATTGAGTGCATATTTAATGTATTGAGTTTAAATCAATTGCATTGAGTGCATATTTAATGTTTGATGTCACTAAGAACTTGAAAGCACGTGTTTCTTTTCAATATAATTATTCACCGTAAATAAAAGTATGCATGTTTTATTGAGGCCTAGAACAGACACTCTTTGATTTGAAATTCAAAATTGATGTAGGAACTTAGCTTATTTGGAAAAATTGATTTTCATAGGAATGTGCTCACATATCATATTTCATATAGTTATCCTGCCCATTAATCACATGTTATGTACCATGTCTTATCTTATGTGTTTACATTTAACAGAAGTTCAAAGTAACCAAAATCAATGGTTTGAAATGTATTATAGCTATAAAAATTCAACATTTTTTTCCTTTTTCAATACGTTTTGTTTTGATGAACGAGTGCAATACGTTACACATGATACTTAATAGTTGATGAAATTGAAAACTTACATAGACATGTTTATGTATACTACATATTTCTAATTTTTAAGCAATGTTTTTTTTTTTCTAATTTTCTTGTGACATAATTTATTCATGCAAAAAAAATAGGCAGTTCATGTTTCTATTATAAATTTTCAATTCCCAGTGCTAGAAACTTCTACACACTAAAAAAAATCCATTTTTATTATGTTAAGACCTTGAAACGATCTACTGATACTTGACATACCAATTTAGAGGTTCTTTGATTTTACTAATTTAAAAAAATATGACAAAAACAATTTATTTTTTATAAAATAGCCCCACACCAATTCTCTTTATTCTCTACATATATACCATTTTTATATATCAAGCACGTCATTTATATAACAAGTGAAGGTTGCTTGTTTTTCCAGTTTTTTATATGCAAGTAACATGTTAAAAAAGACCATCATAAACTTGTAGTCACCCACTTATTAGAGAGAGCGATGTTGGGTTAGAGAACTAAGTTGAATACCATAAAAGTTCTAAAGAAAACCTAACTGAATTTGTTTCCTTTGGATACATGTTGGAGAAGAAGTTCACACCATTAATTCATGATTATTATCGCCATATTCATACATGAAAATATTTGGTTTTCATCATGATGGTACTAAAGCAATAGTTGAAATGAAAAATGGTTTATTTGGAAAATAAGAAGCAATAGTTGGAGGATATTTCATGCTGGTAAAAAAAATACAATCCTATCCTTGCTAATGTATACCTCCTAGATCAAAATAAAGAAGTTATAATATTCTTTATCATTAGACATGTCAAATTCACCTTCATAGATACCTTGGAATATTTGGATGCTTTATCTCAAGGAAAAAATGGATACTTGACCAAGGATTTGGCAATGGTAGAGTCCCATAATATACTATATGTCTCATAATGAAATTACGGCCCTACCTTTGGACATTCTCATGGAATTGTTGAAAGAATMAAGAAGCCTCCCAGAAACGAATCACCCATCTTGAGTTGGTCACTTTCACGGAGGAGACTAAAGTAGCCACAAAATAGCTAGAGTGTCCTTGATGATCCATGATCAAATATTATTCCCCATCTATGACTATGTTGTACCCACAATAAGCCCCCTAGGTTTTGATCAAAACTTGGGGCCATGTCTTTATTTTTCATTGGTTTGGATATGTTTCTATTTTGTATATGTTGACTTTGATTCCTTGTTTCCTTGATATACTAGATGGTTAAGCTTAACAAGCCTTTAGGTTTTACTTGCTTGGTTTTGACTTGGCTCTTTTCTTGAGTTTTTTTCCTCATTAAGCCCTCATTATTTCCTTTTCTTGAGTTTTCCTTAATTTTATTTTCCTTGAACTCATATGGTACCCAATTTCCAAATCAGACTCGATATTCAAATCGAGCCTCATTTCTACTTTGGTTACTTTGTCGTTGCTCCAATTTCTAAATCATGCTTTCCTTCACCTTTTATTTGTTTTTATTTTTTATTCCTCCTTTTTTGTTTGAATATTATCCATCACCTTTAATCTTTGATTATCCTAATTTGGTAATCAATCCTAACGACCAAATCAAGGCCTTCTTCCACTATAATTAGTATGGAGGGGTCCCGATTGTGGGATTGGTATCGATCTCCAAATCAGGCCCTCCACTCATCCCTTCAAATTCTTCAATTTATCCCTTTTTGTTTGATGTTTCTTTTTGTTAGCTTTGATTAAAAATATATCCCTTTCCTTCAAACTCTTCTCCTTTTTGAACTTTTCTTTCTCATTTCAAAAATCAATAAAGTCATAACCCTTATGAGTCTCATTTCCTCAATTATCCCTAACATCCAAATCAAGTTTCATTTTCACTTAAATACTATCACTATCAATTTTTACATGCAATCTTATGTGACTAATTTTTAGATCTCAAAATTGCTTCCTAGTGATATAACAGTACAACACTAGATGTTATCACTGAACAATTTTACACTAAAAATTATTGATTGAAAAATACATGCATCAGAAACAATAAGATGAGAGTTGAATCATCAACACATATGAGATATAATATTTTTGTTCTATAACATTAAAAAATATAGAAATCCTGAGGGAAAAACAAACCAAGACAAATATCACCAAATATGAGGAAAAAACTCATCGTCTTAGCCAATAAAATTTCAACAAAACCTGAGGACAACCTTATCCTCCAATAACCATACAAAACAAAAAACCAAACCTCATAAAATCCCTGGAAATATCCTCTTCCAACAATTTTTTTGCAGACCATCTGGACGACCTTTTGACATCACCTGTCAGCATGTACGGATCTGCTCTTTCTCAAAAAACTATGTGCATTATTCTTCTTACTGCAACTTTCATACATATGCGTTTTTCTCCATTGCAAACTACATATACGCAACTGTACCCACTTGCAACCCATGTACATACACGATTTTGCTCACCTGCAACCTGCGTATGTACACGACTGTGCCCACCTGCAACCCGTGTACATACACGACTGTGCCCACTTGCAACCCGTGTACATAAATGATTATGCCCACCTGCAACCCGCGTACATACATGACTGTGCCCACCTGCAACACACATACATACACAACAATGCCCACCTACAACTCTCGTACATACGCAGCTATTCCCACCTGCAACCCAAGTAGGTACAAGACTATTCCTACCTACAACTTCCGTACATATACATAAAACTCTTGTATAGACACCTTCGTCCAATTCTCTCCTTGTGACTTTTCTTCCTCTAGGCCAGGTTTTCCACCATGCAAAATTTCCCTTTGCTGAAATCACCAAGCCTCCTAGCACAAGTGCATAATCACTTATGCTAGCTCCATCATGTTTCCACACACTCTACAATATGAAATGTCATAATGACCTTTCTCTTATTTATACAATTCTAGGGGTTAGCTTGAGAATCCCATCCAGAAAGTCAACACCAAATTAGAATTTCTTGTGGGTGTGAATCCCCATCACAAACCCACAAATCCCATCACCAAACCCATGAAGCCCCAACTTCATTCCAAAGGAAGATTTCACCAAATCGAAAGTGTGATGTGGTACCCCCATGATGATTCTCACATGCCCAACACCCAGGGCCATGTGAGAATACTTGCTCGAAGATACAAAACATCAACAATTACCACTATTCATAATGTATGGACTATACATATTTTCAAATTTTTTTGGCTTCTTTTTCTTCATTGTCTTTTTTTTTTAACCTTGTTCAATATTTTCCTTTGGAAATCACTTATTCAAATTGGGTCAAAACTCTAAATTGGGATTTCAATTCAATACAGTGCTATAACTCCTTCCCGGTTCAATGATTAGTCTTGATGTGGGAAACAATTTTCACATATGTAAAATTACCTCTATACTCTTTGCACATGTGAACTCTTTTAAAGTTCAATTGTGATAAGGACTTTCCATAAAAAATATTCATGATACAAGGTAAAATTTTTGAAATCAGTCCCAATTACTCCATCGGACCCTCACCAAGTGAACATGTATCATGTTTTCTATATTGGGACCGATTTAAAATTAGGCCTTCTCTCACATATGCTAGTGATGAGGGGTATCTATTTTTTCCATTGGATATGATTCAAAAACTATTTCCCCATCGATTTCAAACTCTTTAGACAAACAAAATTTAATAAAGTTTAAATTGGCTTATTTGAAAAATGTAGATTACATGTTCTTATGTGCGAGATTTAAAGCATGACTTACTGGCACCATAAGCTTGAACCATGACATTTCAAACTTAAGTAATGAAATGGATATTGAAGAATTAATCAAAATCACACATGTCATTAATTATGGTTTGATGGGTAATTATTACGATCTAACAATTTATTCTTCATAGTAATTCTCAAAGTTGCATGACTCTAAAATGTTTCAGTTCCAACATTCAAGGGAACAAGTTTAGTATCAATCGCCCTTTCATGCAATCCTTATTTCCCAAGTTTGAACCCGTTTTAGGAGTCTGCATTCAAGATTGAAAAATAAATCCCAATTACTACAACATGTAGCTCAAATCGAAGCCAATGTTCTCAAGAACCCTACTAACTTGTCTAATTTAAATGGATTAAGGGGAATGTGAATTTCATTCGATTTAATTTTGAAAGTTAACCTTGTATGATCTTTTTGGATTTGCTAACATTTTGTAGGGTATTCTATACAACCTCCAAGGGACGTAGGAAAAGGAATAAAGGTCCTATGGAGAATTGGTAGTAGGTCAACTACAAGAGGTGATTGAAGTACTAATCAAATGACCATTACTAGACTTTTCTATAATGCAAGTGGTTACTTAAATTGTCGATTTTATTTTCTTAAATAATTTTTTGCTAAAGGTTTAAAGAACTAATATATCTTGTTCTATGTTTACCTCATCAATTTTGTTAGTTATTATGTGCATGATTCTACACTTTGTGTGCCATATTAGTTTTATCTCATCTATTTCATTTAAAAAAAAACTAAATGGTGGATCAAGCCACAATCGATAAAACCAAACAAAACCATCTAAAGGTTGTCAGGACATAAACTAGAAAAATTCCTTATTTCAAACAATGTAAGCTATAATTGGGACTTTTCATTAGCGAGAATCCATACCAATTTTTTGGGGTCATTCATCCCTATCAATAGTTTTGTTTCTAGAAGGAGGGTCGTCATTATATGGCTGAATCAATAATCTTCATAGTGATTTCTCATAAAGTCTTTTCGGTGCAGATTCTAATCCTAAACAAAATTATGAAGATATGACTATTGATATCAAGAATCGTAATTCCATAAAAACAAAACCATTATATGTTATTCTCAATCAATAAGTGAATGAATTACATTGAATTACTTTCGAATATGCTAAAAAAATTGACAAGCTAAGAATTTCTCCTTTACTATCGAGATGGAAGAAAACTACCAAAAATAACATTCAAACTAATACATAGACTATTGTAGAAATTGTAGAGGACCTAATTGAACTCGTGGTTGAAGAAATTCCTCTACCCCTAAATGAAATCCCATTGTCTCATCTTTCTTCATCCTCTCATTCTTTGAACCCTTCTAGGCCAAATTTTGACTCTAATTTTACTAGAAAATCTTGTGAAATCCTTAAACATCTTGTTGTTAATCCCATTTCTAGAAATCAATAGTGAGTTCCTACTTGGAGAGATCAAGATTGTCTAAACTTAGTAGGTCATATCCATGACCTTACCAAACACCCTAAACATATCCTGTCAAAGTTTGACCCAGATAAGTCACTCTTTCCAAAAGATCATATCAAAACTTTTTATTTGGCTATTAGATTATTAAATGTGGAACATGAATATGTAGCATGTAGATTGTTTCCTGATACTTTTGAAAATGAAGTCTCCACATTGTATTTTAATTTGACAATAGAATCTATTACAAATTGGGGTTATTTCAAAAATAATTTAATGATAAGTTTGGTGAATAATATACCTTAGTTGCACTACTAAAATAATTAATATTAATAAATATGGATAAGAAATAATCATTGAAGGAATTTAACCGGTGTTTCACTAGAATTTTAAATAAATTCTTAGCAAATTTTTCCCTAGATGAAGAAGTAATAGTTGAATATTATATTGATGCTTTACAAGACACTACTTCCATATTTTTTAAGAGAGATAGTAAGAATACAACAGCTGAAATTTTTGAAGCCAAGGATGTGGAAAAATAGATGTTGAGTTTGTTAGGGAACCTAAGAAATAAAAAGGATAAATTTTCTTTTACCAAACTCCCCACTAAAAATAATGAGTTTCAAGATAAATATGTCACAAACATGGAGAGTGTCTTACATCTGGTTAAAAATTATGAAATGAGATTTTAGATCTAGAAAAGAACTTTGAAGAAGGTTACAAGTCTCTAATCCGGGAACTTACAAACCTTACTACAAAAAAATATCACTTCCTCAAAACCACCTGAACCTACCAACTTTAATTGCAACTATCATTATGCAAACCATTTTAAAAATACATGTCCACAATGGATACATTCTATTAAATTAGTGGAAAATCAATTTTCGGATCAACAAAAGTGGGTTGAGCTATCAATTCATGAAGTTGGAAATGAAGAAGTTAAGGAAGAAAAATAAGAGACCAGGGGGGAAACAATGTTCTTAAATGCTATATCATGCGTATAGAGTACAATGAGGGGAAGATAGTGGAATAAGTTTAGGCTATGAAAATGGTACAAAGGGATTAGAAAATGAGAAGTAAGGGGCCTTTCATCTCCGATAATTCTAGATCACAACCTACTACCAATAAAAATAAAGTTGTATTTATTCCCTTTCCCAAGAGATTAGCATCACCAAATCTACCTGTTAGAGACCTAACCTCCCTAACCCCTCATGTAGGTAGAATAATCTATTTCCCATGTAATAAATTTTGATGTTAATAAATAAGGCTTAGGAATAAGGAAAATAAGTCAAATGTAAGAAGACCTAATATAAGCTTCCACTTATAGAAAGATCTTCCTCTAGATTGTTATTTTGGGTATATAGATTTAGTATAAATAGGAGTCGAGGGAGTGAGAAATATTTTTCTTGAGAATTATTGTAATAGAGCTCTCCTTTGCACGAGGTTTCCCCCTCGAAGAGGTAAGTGAACGTTGCTTATGTTTCCATAAAGGTATCATTTTGATGTGCTAATTCTCTATATTCTATTGTTTTGTTCATAATTCCTGTGATATTCTTGTTTTTGTTTAATATAACATAACCAGGTGCTTAACATGTGGGATCAAAGCACTTTCCTGTGAAGGAATTGTGGGTAATTTGTTTTCAGGGTAGAGACGTATTTTGACATATTTAAGCTACAGTGATCTGTTGTTCAACGCATAAATCTGTAATCGGGTAAGCATACATGCAGGAAATACACGTTTTTTTTAATATCACATTGTTGGAAACCCTTGTAACCCTTGTTGGTACCCCTTCAAGTGGTAGCGCATTAGAAAGCACATGTATACATAATGGCCTAGGTATCCTGAAACCCATTGTAGATCAACCGATCAGTCGCTTGACTGCTATAGTGCCATCGAGAACAACACTTGGGAAGATACTCTCTAGTACCTTGGTAATTTGTTAGTACATCTAAGGGTACAATCTAGCCTCTTTAGTTGGTGTCCTGAGATATTGGGTCGAGTACTACGGTTCGACCCCGCACATATATCAAAGAGTTATAGCATAGGGAAAACCATTGTCTGTAGGAACCCTTAGAAAATCCTAACCCTTGGGACGAAAAAAGAACAAACAAGGAACATACAAGATCTACTATCGTGCAATCTTGCCTCCCGCATTCTGGTTGCAAAATTACTACACATTTCTTCCTGTTTAGAATTTGGGCATTTCGCCATTGCAGTATTATTCAGATCAGCGTATAACTCTCCAGGAGTAAAAAAAAAATGGGGCTTTCCTGCACCCTTATTTGAGACTTATCCCATTGGATTCCTCTTTTCATCTTAATTGCAGTGATTCCTAGCATGTTTTGTCCTTTTTTTTTTACCCCCTTACTTGGGACCTATCCCATTGGATTCTCCTTTTCACCCTAATCGTTGTGAAACCCTTCTCATGTAACCCCTTTTCTATGCAAACCCACACGCCCCCTTCTTATACCCCCTTTAACCATGTCCCACACCCACAAGCAAGATCTTGAATCATGCCTCAATACATTGTCGTATGATTTCTGCATGGCCTAGAAGGAAGTGCAACAACTCAATGCCAATAATTCCACCATCAATTCCTCCATGAATTCCACCATAGACTCCAAAATGGAATCCTTGAAACAAGACATGGAAAGCTAGCTTGAGTCCTTTGAGAGTCCCGTATTAGCGAAACTTAATGTCCCTGGAGGCTTTCCCTCATCTGACCAACCTTTGCACCCCGAAGGCCATATGTCTTCCACTTCCAAGACTTTTCAGTCCAACCACTTCCAACATGACCTATGTCTTCCTAGAGTGGATGTGAACAAATTGTATGGCTCAGAACCCATGAGATGGGTCACCCAAATGGAACACTACTCCTCTTTACACAACATTACTGAAGAGTTGGCCAAACTCCATTATGGTGTTCTCCATTTGGATCCTAAACGTTGACAATGGTAGCAATGGCATAAAAAGGCACGCCAAGGGTATGTGGCTTGGACATTGTTTGTTGCAGAGATTTATGACTTCTTTGACACCGACACCCATCATTTAGGCCGTTTGACGAAGTTGAAACAAACTGGCCTAGTGGAAACGTTTATAGTTTCCTTTGAGAAATCATCTTTATGAACAGAGGGAATGACCAATGTTTTTTTCACGGAATTCTTTATCAGTGGCATCAAGGATGAAATACGTGCCCATGTCCTCATGGCTCGACCCTAGACTTGGTTGGAAGCTACTAAAAGGTCCAAGGAATCACAACAAGTAGTCTCATCCCAAACTAGAAAAAAATCTCTTTATTCCTCACCCTAAACCCACCCTTCCCGCCCCTTCTGCCACTCCCCTGAAGATCTAAAAATTGACTCGGGATGAAATGGATGAATGCCAACTTAAGGGTCTTTGTTATAATTGTGATGAAAAGTGTTTTCTGGGGCACAAGTGTAAGGATTTTTTTTTTTTATGCCTATGAATGAGGATGTTTATGAAGAATTGGCTGATGTCTCTCATGTACCTGAGCTACCCCCACCAATTGATCTTAATCTACCCTTTGATCCACCGGAATTTGAACCATTGATCTACCTAAATGCACTCACTGGTTTCTTTTCTCCCCAAACCCTCAAGTTAATTAGCTAGATTAAGAACCAGAACATCATCATTCTCGTTGGCAGTGACAAGACCCATAATTTTATTCATCACCACATTTCCCAAGAAGTCAATTTCTATATCTATCTAGTTAATAATTTCCAAATCATGATTTCCATTGGGGGCTCCATGAAATGTGGAGGGCGTTGTGAAAATGTGTGCCTATAAATTGGTCAGTACCACTTGAAATATCATATGTTTTCTATTGACATGGGCGGTTGTGACATTGTAATTGGTGTTGAATGGTTACACACTCTTGGCCCTATCACCATGGATTTCCAAAAATTAATGATGCAATTCCAGCAGGAGGGATAACAACACTAGTTCCAAGGAATTATAGTAGGGTCACCAAATATCATTAGTTTTCACCGAATGGAAAATCTCCTCATAAAAGGTCATTTTGGCATTATTTCCCAACTAAACTCCATTAAGGGGGTTGAGACACCCTTTGTATATCCCGACCTCCAATCTATCCTTTGCCAACACCAATATGTGTTTCAAACTCCTTAGGGACTTCCCCCTTCTCAAGGTTTCCATGATCATTCCATTCCTCTCATTTTGGGTTTTATTCCTCCCAATGTCCTACCTTATCATCATCCATTCTCCCATAAGAATGAAATTGAGAATATTTTTCAAGAATCGCTACAAGTCGATGTCATCCGTTCCAGTACCAACCCCTATTCGTCTCCAGTCATCATGGTACTCACAAAATAATCTACTTGGTGGATGTGTCTTGAGTTTTTCACCCTAAACAAACTCACCATCAAATACAAATTTCCCATTCCTATCATTGAAAAACTTTTGGATGAATTAAGTGGTGCTCATTATTTTACCAAACTTGATCTCCGCTCTGGCTACCACTAGATTCGTATGAAAAAATAATACATTCCCAAGACTACATTCTAAACTCATGAGTGTCACTATGAGTTATTGGTTATGCCATTCGACCTGTGTAATGCTCCCTCCACTTTTCAAACTTTCATGAATCATGTATTTTTTCCTTTCCTCCGTCATTTTCTCCTGGTTTTCTTTGATGATATCCTCATCTATAGAAAAACTTAACAAGCCCATCTTGCCCATGTGGATCAAGATCTACAACTATTGTCTTAGCACACAATTTTTCTTAAGGAGTTTAAATGTTCTTTTGGAGCCTCTGAAGTTGAGTAACTGGGACAAATTGTTGGAAAGGATGGTGTCAAGGTGGATCTGGAGAAAATTGAATCTATATAGAATTGGTCGTGCCCAAAAAATCTTAAAATTATGCGTGGATTACTGGCTTTTACAAGCTATTATCACAAGTTTGTTCATAATTATAGTAAAATTTAAGCTCCCCTCACAATGCTCCTTAAAAATAATTCTTTCAATTGAACTCCAGCAGCCGACCATTCCTTCCAAGCCTTGAAAGAAACTGTGTGCACTACTCCTTTTCTACCTCTGCCTAACTTCAACAAGACCTTTGTATTGGAGTGTGATGCCTCTAGGAAAGGCATTGGGGCTATCCTCATGCAATATGGCCGACCTTTGGCTTTCACCAACAAAAAATTGTCTGAGCGCCATTTTGGCCAATCCACCTATGAAAAGGAATTTTTTTCTATTATTGGGGCAACACTTCCAAATTAAAACTGATCATCAAAGCCTCAAGTATGTTCTGGAACAAAGAATTTCTTCCCCGAAGCAACAAAAATGGGTAACCAAGTTTTTTGGATATGATTATGAGATCATCTAAAATAATGGAAAAGAAAATGTGGTGGTTGATGCCCCTTCCAAGAAATATGAAGAAGACAGGTCCCTTTTTTTCCCTATCTTTTATTGTTGCAGATTGGCTTCATGAGGTTCACTAGGAATGGTTACAAGATCCAAAACTTTCAAAACTAATACAAACACTACAACACGATATGAAAGATTCTCTAGGGTACTCATGGCACCATGAAAATCTTCCTTATAAAGGTCACTTGTATTTAAGTAAATAGTCAAACTTTAAACCCATCGTTCTCTCTAAGTTTCATGCTTCACCTACAACTAGTTATTCTGGTTTTACCAAAACCTATGAACATTTCAAACGTTCTTTTTTCTGGGACGATATGAAACAAGAAGTTTTCACCTTTGTGGCTGAATGTGATACCTATCAATGCAATAAGGGAGATACAATCAAAGGTCTAGGAACACTCCAACCGCCTCCGATTCCATCTACTATTTGGATAGATATTTCTATGGAATTCATTGTTGGCTTATCTAAATCAGGAAATAAGTTAGTCATCATGGTAGTTGTGGATCGTCTTTCCAAATATGCTCATTTCTGTGCTCTTTAAAACCCATTCACAACATCCATCGAAGCTCAAATTTTTATGGATAATATCTTCAAACTCCATGGAATGCCTCATTATATTGTTTCTTACCATGATCCAAATTTCACCAGCACTTTCTGTAAAGAATTGTTTCGACTCTAGGGAACCCAATTGTATCTCAACAACTCATATAATCCTCAGACTGATGGATAAAGTGAAGGGTTCAACAAGAGCTTGGAAACCTATTTGAGGTGTTTTTCATCTGACAGACAAAATCAATGGGTTTAGTGGTTACCCCTTGTTGAATGGTGGTGCAAAACCTCTTACCATACTTCCACTTGCATGACTCTGTTTCAAGAAGTCTATGGACAAATCCACCCTCAGTTCTATCATACATGCTCAGTGTCTCCAAGGTTCAACAAGTGGATCTAAATTTTGCAGTCTGCATGGCCATTCTCTGTACTCTCAAATACAATTTGGCCATGGCTCATAATTGTATGAAAAAAAAAGCAGATTCGGGCCATTTTTAACATCAATTTGCTGAAGGGGACCAGGTGTTTCTTCGTCTGCAACTTTATAAGAAGACTTCACTCAAGCCCAACATTGTCAGAAACACGCTCCTAAATTTTATGGTCATTATTGTATTCTCAAGAGAGTGGGGTCAGTGGCATACCAATTAGATTTTCCCAAACAGTCTAAGCTCCATCCTATTTTTCATATTTTCTTTTTAAAGAAAGTGCTCGATACTAGGTGCCAGAATCAAACCAGTCTACCTTAATTGGATGAAGAAGGTTCCATTTGGTTGCAACCACAAGTGGTCTTGGACTAGTGTTAGTTTCGTCTCCTCCAGCACAGTATAAAGAAATTTTTAGTTAAGTGGAAGGAAACACAGCTAGCAGATTCCACCTGGGAACCGACTACCATCTTGCAACAATTTCCTCATCTGAATCCTTGAGGACAAGGCTTCTTTTTAAGGGGGAGTGAATTTTAGGGACCTAACCTCCCTAACCCCTCACGTAGGTAGAATAATATATTTTCCATGTAATAAAGTCCAATATAAGGACTAGAGATAAGGAGAAAAATTCAAATGTAAGAAGACCTAATAGAATCTTCCTCTTCTAGAAATATTTTCCTCTAGATTGTTCTTTTGGGTAGGTATATTTAGTATAAATAAGAGCTGAGGGTATGATCAATATTTTTCTTAAGAATTATTGTAATAGATCTCTACTCTACTGAAGGTTTCCCCCTCGAAGAGACTAGCGAACATTGCTTCCATTTCAATAAAAGTATCATTTTGATGTGCTAATTCTCTATATTTTGTTGTTTCATTGGTAAATCATATGATATTCTTGTTTTTGTTCAATATAACATAACCAGGTGATTAACACTACCTTGTGTGAACATAGACTATAATGTGATTGCGGATATGAAGAAGAAGAAAGAAAATATTTCCCTTTTTGGCATCTGTAATATTCCTCAATAAAGAGAACTCATTTTACAAAATTTCATTCCATCCCTAGATGTATCTCACAAGACAATGGCAAACTATGCGGTAAAAAAACACCCATCTCTCGTAAAACTAAATTTCAAAATAAAATATAGGGCTATTATTAGTGATGCTAAAATTGGTATCATTTGAACTATCAAACCCCGCCATTTATGTAGACTTCCAAAATCCATAATCATAAAATGAATACCTATTTGGTTGACTCAAGAGTATCATTGAATGTCATGGATTTTTTGTACGTATTAAAATAAATGCCACTCCGACCAAGAGTACAATTTGGATTATCCAACTTCATAGATAAGATCATTAGATAAATTTCAAGGTAAAAAATGGGCCTGAAAAGATAAAATGTGTTATCAACATAAATTTTAAGAGAACCAATAGAATTCAAAATGACGACGTCAACCATATGGTAAATAGTTTTGGAGGGAAAGTGAAAAACTCCATTTTTTTTAATCGTATTTTCAATTTACATCCTTATAAATTTATACAAACTTCAAGAGTATGCACTCATTGGATGAGGAACTAAATTATGAATAAAATGAGTTCCTACACTTGAAATTTGAGTAAACCTAGAAGGCGATAAGTCAAATCTACGTTAAAAAAATTGTCTTTTTTCTTTCACTCGTAACTCTTATTTTATTATTTTCCTTAGGAGACCCATTTTACACCTCAAAATTTCTCTAATGATTAAGGTTATCGAGGAACTTAAAGATGTTTATATCACACTAGCTTCTAATCCAAATGTATATCATATCATAAGTATTATTGTTGTTGATATTCTTGAATCTTAAGTCTTGTTACTTTGCAAGGATTGGTCATAGAAATTGCAAGGATATGTTTCCATGCATTGGTTTCATTTATGGTTACCATGGGGTGGAAGGAAAAATCAAATCCATTTTGCTCGAGAAGCTCGCATGACGCATGCGATTACAAAATCGAAAGGAACTAATGAGCCAATGGAATTTACACATTCAATTCTTGGAAACTACTTTTTGGAAATTGAAGTGGGAAATTACACAACAAAAGAATTAGCTGAAAAAATTAACAAACAATCCTAACTCCTTCATTACACTCGAGATGATGAAAATGAAAACTATATTATAGTAGATGTATAAAGTAGTGTTTCAACTAACTTAAGGGTAAATATTGGCATCTCGACTTTTCTTTTTTATTATTCTAAATCACAATAAGGCATAGGAATTCTATGCATTTTGATTAATTCAAAACAAAAACACCACCTTCTTTCTTGTAGACTTGAAATTGAATGGACTAATAATACTGCAAAATATGAGTCTTTAATTCAAGTCCCGAGAAAAAACTATTGATTTAAAGGTGAAATCTTTGAAAGTTTTCTGTGATCTAGAAATAATTGTAAGGTGGGTAAAAAAATCCATTAACTTCTTATTGCAACATTTGAGAAGTTGTTATCTCAAGGTATGGAAGTTAATAGATGAATTTTAATCTTTTGACATTACTTAGATTCCGTAATTTAAAATTGTACTTGTTGATATGTTGGCCAATGTTGCTTCTAAGCTAACTATGATAAGGACGAGTTCACTATTGAATTACTATTTAGCCCATCATTTTCTAATAATTTTACTAATTGGACAATGTTTAATGATGATTAAAAAATTTTCTAGTTCTTGATCGACAAAGACACTCTCAAAGATGCAATCATTGATGATGAAGAACACTCTAGTGCATTGTAAAATTGTCAACATGGAATGAAAAATGTTAATGGTGATTTCATTGCAAGGAAATTATGTTTTAACATTGGAGAAACTATAATAGATAAAGAGAAAAATTCAAGGATATTTTCAAGAAAAATATCCCATTCATGAATCATGAACTGATTAATTTGGGTAGTGGTGAAAACCCAAACAATGTTAACCTTGGAACTTGTTTTAATCCAACTGAAAGATAAACTTACATTCACTTATTTAGACAATATATGGATGCATTTTCTTGATCTTATAATGACATGAATGCATATGAAATACAAATTATACAACATGTCATTCTATTTAAGGAAGGTGTCAAACCATTCCAGAAGAAACCGAGGAAAGCACACTATATGTTGGAACCATTGATCCAGAAAGAGTTGAAGAAGCTACTATATGCTAAGACTATTTTAAAGTCAGACATTCTGAATGGGTTACTAATTTGGTTCTTGTTATGAAAAATTCAAGAGAAATCAAATTATGTGTATACTTTTAAAATCTAAAAATAGAAACTAACAAACAAAGTTACCATATTCCTCCTATGAACCATGTCTTGCAGCTAGTACCTAGTTCAAAGGGTTTTTCTCTTTTGGATGGTTTCTCGGGCTATAAAAAAGTACTAGTGGTAGAATTATGTAGGATGAATACAATATTTTCTATGGAACAGGGGAACATTATCCTATTGCCATATTCCTTTTGGACTAATTAACATTATGTAACCAATTTTCAATGAGCCATGGACATAAATCTCAAGGGCCTCAAAAATCAAAGTTTCATGGTTTACCTTGATGAAGTAATGGTTAATTCAAAAAATATGATAAACCACATACAACACTTAAAGTATATTTTTGAAAGATGCAAAAACTCATCGCATTTCTCTCAATATAAATAAGAGCATTTTGGTAGTATTAGAAGGAAAACATTTTGACCATGTTATCTAGAAAGATGAGATTTTGATTGATCTAAACAAAGATAAATCTAGCACATAGATTCCCATGGAAATCAACAAGAAGGTGATGCAATCCTTTTTCATCAAAATAAACTTTGTCAAAATATTTGTGCCATATTTTGCTCAAAGAATCAAGAATTTGCATAAAATGATTAAAAATGATGTTGTATTTAAATAGATTCGTGTTGAGAAAGAAAATTTCAAAGTCACAACCTCATAACAAGTCCCAATATTTCCTCTTTGTCCTCATTGCTTCCATAGTCACAACCTCATAACAATATCAACAATAGTTAATTGGTCAATCTAATGTATGATTTGGGGTTTGAGACAGATGTTGTACTTCCATCTTCTAATAATCAATCTCCAAACCCTTCCATGACTCCTCGCTCTAGTGAATATTATGAAGTTGCATAATCAAACTGGGAGCATGAAAAGGCTCGCTATGAGGCAATGATAATAGCAATAGTGGAAAGTATTATGAAGACATGTTGAAACACTTATATGTGACACAACATATTTCTATTACAACTTTAGTTCCCCTAGATATTGTGACATTTTGTAAATCATGAGGAAAGCAAGGATGATCTCTATATAAATGAAGAGGAATTGATATATCCCAAGATCATGTGGCTAAGTCAATTTCATTAATTATTATAACCACTATTCTTATTAGCTTTTCCTATATAAATAAAATGCCAAATAAATAATTTAGTGATTCCTTTTTTCCGGATATTGTTGTTGTATTTCTTCTAAGATGATTTGATATTGTCTTCTCTTCATTCCCAGGGTTAGAACCAAGGTAGAAATTTTAAAACAAATTCTCCATCAAATTTGAAAGTTTAAACAATATTGTTAATCATATTAAGCATTTTACTTAACTTTCATGATTGGTGTGTTAGATTTCGAACCATATTTGATGGAAAAAATGCCTTATGACAAGCAACTTGGACGTCAAATTCCATCCCTAGATGGAATGTATTACACTCATTTTCCCACAACTTTGGAAGGTGACCTCATAAATATGATGTTGAGAGGTGACCTAATTATGTCGAAAGGTGTTCTCTATAGCCCAAGTGGGTGAGATGTTCCATGTTTTTAATGTTGATGTCAATTCAAAAAAATTAATTATATATATATATATATATATATATATATATATATATATATATATATTATCAACTCACAAAAACGTATTATTCTTTCATAATTAAAGTTTTATGTGTGTGTGTAAAATCTATCTCCAATCATGGTTTTCTAGGAAGGAATTGAGTAGCTTATGAAATGTACCATTTCTAGTTATCTAAGGTATATATAATACAAGAAACTTTGTTATTTTTACAAGAAAACTTCACCTAACCTTCCAAGTTTCAACATAGGTAATGGTTCTTATTCCTTTCTTCAAAGAGGTTCCCAAAAAAAGATCCCTAGGATGCTTGGAAAGGTACATGTGGTAATACCTTTCCTTGGGGCCACTTTGATGGGGCCTCTCAAGGACATAATAGAATAGTGGGAATTGGGTTTACCTATTTCATATCATATTCCTATTACTTTCACTTTAAAGCAAACATGAGGCGAGGAACCAACAATCTGGGAATTTATGGTACTCTACTATTTGCTTAAATTTTCCTTGGATATGGAAATTTTCTCTATTCAGATATTTGGTGACTCCCTTATGGTTATCACATGGATGCTTGAAAAGGTTCAGGTTCAAAATATTGGACTACTTGTTGTAGCAGAACATGTGAAGGATGTAGCAACAACCTTCCACGATATTGTATTTTCACATATTTTCCAATAGCATAACCAAGTGACAGATAGACTCTCAAAGGAAGGTCTAGCTTTGATGGGGAATACCTATTTCATTGTAGAATTTCATGAAGAGAATTGTCTGGTCAGTAGACAGGATAGGCTTGAGGCCTTTTAATGATACTTTTGGAATTTGAATATGTAATCTGAATTTCTTTGTCTAAGGATTTGATGATTTTTTGTTGTTAATGGATAGCTTGTTAGTGTAATATAGTCTTTGACAATTTTTGAAGTCTTGATCAACTCAGTTTTTTTTTCAATCAAGTCCCTTTTTTCTTGGTTACACATGGTCAGTGCTTTTAGAATTTGGATGAAAGAAATAGAGGCGGTAGAGTGCAAAATTAATTACTGTACGCATTACTTAATTTAAAAGAAAAAACAACTGACCTAATCTTAATTAATTAATTGTATTGGTCTACGTGGAGGTCTGTCCACCATTCTTGACTTGACTGACTTCGTTTACAAACGACGAATGGATCGACAATGACTATTACTGGTGGGTGGGCTGATGAACAATTGGTCATCTGGTCCACTAAGAAAGTACCCAGAGATTTCATTCAGGACCTACTCATGATACAGATGCAACTTTCCATTCATTTTCTAAAATTTGTCCCAAAATTTGCCCCACCGGCAACGATGGGTCGCCTTTATAATGATGAATGGATAAACGATGGGTTGGCTTTATAATGATGAATGGATGGCTATAGGGAAGGCCGAGGGTTCACCTTTGCTTCAACCCCGAGCGGCCAGTGTCATCTTAGAATCTGCGCAGACTCTTCCTCCCTAATGCCTTAGAAATCATTA
>JASDQU011029264.1:0-31335 GCA_032191745.1 Picea mariana
CTTCAATTTGAAAGTCGTGGGAGGAGAGAAGGTTGAAGCTGCTTTTGCCAATGCATCAGCATGTAAATTCTCTACGCAAGGGATAAAATGGACATTCACGGATGAGAAAAAGTTTTCCATGAGATCCCAAGCACAATTTCTGTATGTTCTTAATATGGGATGCTTGTCTAGGTACTGTCGGTTTATTTGTTTGACTATTAACTCTGCATCACCGTATACCTCCAAGTTACTTATATTTAGCTTCTTGGCAGCCTCTAATCCTAAGATCAACACTTCATATTCGCATACAGTGTTAGTGTAATCTATATCCTACTATAGTCAGTAGGAAAAAGGAACAACGAACTTACCTTCGGGAGCTACTAAATGCACCCCAGCACCTGCGCCTTCAGAAGATGAAGCATCGTCAAAATACATTTTCCACACACCAGTGTTACACAGATGTTCTGTCATGTAATCTGACTCTTCTCTCTCTATATCATTTTCTTCCAGAAAACCATCTAAATCATCATAAAAGACAAGATACAATTTCCCAGATCTTGGTCCGCAATGTAAATAGGGAAATTGTTTGGGTTTTGAGGGTCACTGACTGTATATGATAATCTTGTTGCTCTGTACAACCAAGTGAAATGACCACTGAACATAGGAATTGTGGCAAACGTCATGTCCAATTGAAGAGAACCCCCCAACTTGGCTCCCCATGACCTAGATAATAGCAAACCGTACTTTGGGGGAATATCTGTGATAACCACATCCATCAGGATACTCTTAACTGGGACCTGCGCTAGGGTAACTACCAGATCTTTTATCATCCCCATACACTTAAACCTTCTTGAGTCAAAAGAGTACAGATCTCTATAAGGTCTGGTGATCTGGAGACCCAACTTGTCCATAATAATCTTAGGCATAACGTTATGGGAGGCTCCAGAGTCTAACATGCAATTATGTAGCAATTGATCATACACATTCAAAGTGATATAAAAGGGAGCAATGGTGTCTTTGGTCCCTTCAAAATGGGGACCAAAGGTGATGTTAGGTTTGTCATCTTCGAGGTTTAAAACATCAGACTGTCTTTCTAGCTCGGAGACACCCATCTCTTTGGTAATGTGCTTCTAATAAACAGGGTTTTTTGCTAATTCTACCAAAGGGATTGGTATCTTGATTTTATTTCTCATTTTCAAAAATGAAAGATCCATTCACCTTGTCTGTTTCTTTGGTTGAGACTTCCAAATCCTTCCTTTCTGACTTATTTGTATGGACCGCTTTATCACTCATGGTCCTGGTTGAAGACGTAACTTTATTTACTGGTTCGGTTCCTTGTGTTTGGGTTTCAACTTTTTCCACTTCGGACCCTTGTGTGCTTACTACTTTAGTTTTTTTGTTGGGTAATATGGCCTCTTTTGAAGGAGGCTCATAAGCTTGACCTCTTTGGAGGATTTTCTTGGTTTGAGTAGTTGAGGTGGGCTTACTCTTAGATCTTAAGTTGTACTTTGGTTGAAACTCAGCCATTATCATCTTAGTTTCTGGTTGAGGTTCACAGAGATCAGTGTGATCACCTTATTCACCCTTATTCAACAGTTGTGGCGTGTTTAGAGATTTTTTATAGTCTTCTAGAGTTAGATATGGTTGAGTGCAGTCATCACTGAATTTCGTGACATCATTATCCGAATCTCCGAAGTCCTGAAAATTGTTCGCTCCTATAAAATTTTCACTCTTTAAGGGAGCTTGTAATTTTTTATCTTCATTTTCTACTTGTCTTTGTTGGTTCGGGGGGTTGGGGTTCCTCTTGAAATCCTTTTTGGGTAAAGAGTTAGCTTTGGCATGTTCGAGCTCCATTCTAGATATTTTATTTGACAGTTCTTTAATTACTCTGGCCATATCATCTACCCTATCATCTGCGGATCTATTAGACCCCGACGGACCTGTTGGTTCTCTAAAGCATTTGGTCTCTCAATTTCCTGTTTCTAATTTTTCTTTAAGCTTACCTGAAGCCATCATATTAGACTCTATTTCTACTGCATCATCCTACATTCGGTTTAGGGTGGCTCCCCTTCTTTCTCGCAAAAGGAGTGCAAAATCCGGTTCGAAAGCTCCAGCGAAAGTCACTTTAGCCGTAGGTTGGGATGGTTTAACCTCGGCTGGGATTTTATTATACAGTTTGTTGAATCTCTGAATAAATTCCATGACTGTTTCTGAGTTCTTTTTCCTCAAAGACCCAAATTCAGTTAAATAATATAGTTGGTCTTTTCGCTCGCCCCATTGTCTGAGGAAAGCATCTTCCAAAGCATCATAAGACTGGATAGAAGCTGCAGGTAGGCTCCGAAACCAACTTTAGACCTGTCCTTCGAAGGTTTGGACAAGAAGTCTTGAATATACATCCTCATGTTCGATACCTGGAATATCAACGAATTGATCAAAGAAATTAATATGTTATGTCGCAGTTAGATCCCCTTCCCCGGTAAATTTTGGTAAATTTTTTATGTAATTTTCGAGAAGGTCGTGTAGAGGGATGGGAAATAATAAGGGAGCATATCTGGCTGCAACTTTCGCAAACACTCTGGGAGGGGGAGCAAGCCCTTGGCCTCCAGCTCCTCCTAGATGGTCTCCTCCTCCTCGTCCTCCGATAAACCCTCCACCTCCTCCTCTGGTGGCTGCCATCGTTATTTGTGGAAAGTTATAAAGGAGGTTTTGGAAAATAAAAGTGACTCTTTGTTCTCTTCACGAAGAGGAAAATTCAATGAGGAAAGATAAGGGATGCGAGGACTCGGTTCCTCATATTTACAAGAGACAAAATTAGGAGAACCGACGAGTGTGGAAACCAAGTGTGTAACACACTCTTAATAATTTGGTGAAGTCGGGAAATTCGACTGAAGGAAAGATGGTATTTCAACTGTCGACGAACTATCAAGAGGGCCCTTTCCTTTGTGTATTAAGGGGATAGTCGGATGAATCTCACTCCTAACTTCGAAGCAGTTTGGCCTTGAAACTTTAGTATCAAAGAGAGGACTGAGTGAAGTTGAGGGTTCAGAAGAACTCTTAGTCTTTAGTGGTGGGATTTTAAGTTTGTAAACTGGACCGGTTGGCTTAAGAGAGCCTCTCTCCTTTAGAATCTTTTTGGGATCGGTAACAGGCGTAATCTGCTTACCATCTGGGTTTTGTTTGGTATTCCTTCGACCGGATGCCAGTTTATTATTTGTGGAGTCGCCAAGTGAAAGATTATGAAGGCTTAAAAGGTGTGTACTCTTTGTTCACTATCAAAGGGTAACACTTTCAACGAAAAACAAATGTCGTTTTCCCAGGGAAAAAGATTTCGTAACTTCGGTCCCCGGCAATGGCGCCAGAAAGATGTTGTTCCAGAGTCTGTACTTAAGGCTTAGAGTTACAGTGTCTAGGCATCCGAAAGTGTGTAAAAGGTGGAGCTAAGAGAAACATCAACATTCGGCAAGGAAACTAAGGAAGATTTCTACGTTGGCATTGTCTAGCTTCCAACTATTCCTGGATAGTTATATCTTGTTCAATGGCTGCCCATGAACGTTCAAGTTCAACCCGGTTAGTAGCTGTTTTAAGAATGGTGTCAAAAAGGTTTAAGGCAATGTGTGTTTGGTTTGATAATCTGGGTTTGATATTGGGTTGTGTTGGTACAGGAACAGTCACGGAGGAACAGTAAAAGTAGGAAAAAATTCAGAGAGAGATTAGATGCTATCTCAATTTGGTCATATAAAAGAGAATTTCTGGTTCCAGGAATAAAATAGGGATGCAAATCAAAGGCTCTTTCCCGTAACTGTATTATATTTTAATAAAAGGTATGAGGTGGGAGAAAAACATTTAGTTGTCTATGGTGTAAGGCTCCTATCAGGGGAGAATCACACGTATAAACAGAAGATGAAAATTGTAAGGAAATAACTGATGTAGCAGAGAATATGTGTAGAATTTTGAAAATGTGGACGGGTCTTACACCCGTTGATAGCTGGTACAGAGGAAAAATAGTAAACAATTACAGAAAACCAAAATTCATTCTCTATAGTAGTGGTCGTACTAAATTATAACGAAGCACATCAATTAGGAATATGAAATGAAACGAAAAATGAGATACAAGAAAACAAACTTGTAACACAGTCATGACGGAATTGAGAATCTTCATATTTGCTTTGTATTAACTCTCAAATGTAAAAAACTCTATTACAATCGACACAAAAAGGTCCAACCCTGTTTATTTCTTTTTGTGGTATATTTATACAATTTTACAAATAAGATAGAATCTCAATAGTCACAAAATTTCAGTTATGACAGGGAGGAGAGCAATCGCTCCATTTCTCCTTCTCTATCTTCACTTGGTGCCAGACGTTTGTCGTCGCGTGGGCTCAGTACAGGCGACACATCTTTCAACCAGCTGAGATATTATCCGCGACGGTTCTTCTTGACAGTTGGCTTCAAAGAAGTAACATTCTCAGGCTAACTGCTGCAGCCTGTCTTCCATCTATCCATCTCTGATGTTGATGGTGCATAATTGCATGCTGGGTTTAATCATGGATTTATCTACTTGGACTATGTCTACCATAGTCATCTGAGAAATATCGGGCAAATCTCTTTCTTCTTTTTCCTTCAGATCAAGCGAGATCTTTTCCACATTCATTTTCATCAACGTCTTGGCATTACCTCCATTGTCAATGCCCAGCAGATCATAGTATATAGAATTAAAATCCTCCTCCAAGGAATTGGTTATCTTCTTGTCTTGCTGCTTGCCTTCGGCAATGTTATGCTCCCATTCCTTTAATAGAATGTTTCCTCTAGTTTTCTTTGAAATGGTGAACCTTGGGGTACTTGCTGAAACCCTGTTGTTCGTGGAGATCACAACCTCCTGGAAGGCGACCCGAGCTGCTCTGGCATCCCTTTATCTGGCAGATAAGTTCTCAGAAACCTGATTGACCAACGAACAGTTGTCCCAGATAGCTTCTACTTTGGTGAGAAAATTTCGTTGTGCCGTAGAGACTCTTCTCTAAATCTTGATCGCCTGGGATTTGAACATCCCGATGTTTATCATTCTGTTCTCAGTGATCTCCACCCTAGTCTGTAGCTTCTCGATCAAATCCCTTTGTTGGCTCGCTTGCATTCAACCATCCCGGACTACCATTTGTGCTTGCTCGAGCTTTGTTTTGAGCAACTCTATCTCACTTTTATCGGCCAACCTGGCCTGCTCTATTCCCACGCTTGCCTGCTTTTTAGCATTTTCTGTTGTTGTGGCCAGTCTGGCCTCAAGGGTCCTAATTAGGCGATTTTTTTATTTTAAGTTGGTTCTTTAAGAACCCGACTGAAAATTGATTAGCTGAGGCATATGCTCCTAGCATCCCTACTATTTTAGTGGTGAATTGCTCATTCTTTTTTTCCTTTCCCTCAGTTATAACTTTATACTTCTTGGAAGTTGACTCTCCTTCCTGGTAGAATTCCCTTTTTACTACCACCTTTCTCTTCTTATCGAAGAAAAACTCATTCGAAGGGAGTTCTTCCACCCTTATGGGCCACAATTCTTCATTGAATATCCATCCTGCATCAATATTTCCATGCGTTGACTGTAAGGGGGTGACTAATGTGATAGGTTCCCCGATCTGCTTCACAGATTTTCCTGGAGTAGCGACCAGACTCTACTTCTTTGGCGGATCGGGAGTCTTTATCTCTGCTTCCAGACTCTGCTTCTTCGGCGGGTCTGGAGTCTTTTTCTCTGCTTCTCGACTCTTCGTTTGCTCCCCCTCATCCTGGTGTTTTCCTTGGTCAGGAGTCACATCCTTAGAACCTTCATCATCGTTTTGTTTCATATCCGAAGTACCTGGACCCTCACCTCGCAACACTGTGGGAAGACAGCTATGTCGATGTTCCTAGAACCTCACAACATCGGCTCTTTCCTTGGGTGTCAAGGATTGTATCTGAGATAGAATCTCTACATAAGACCTTGCTCCTCGGAAAATGTCATACGAGGGTGAATTCTCATGCTCAAATCTCTCGAGCCCGCAATTTGCCAAATGATTGCTCACGACCCTCTGCGGATCGTGCTTCTTGTATTCGATGGAGGCCAAATTTAAGTCTTCCAGGGATGCAGCCTCGACTTTGGCATGCCTGAAATCTAATAAAGAATAAGAATTCAAATGAACAGGAAAAAACGACCATACCTTCTTCGAGTACCCTTTAAGTTCTTTGCTTACACTGCCTATTACCATTTGCCAGGCAACCTCGTGACAAGCCAGCTTGTCGGGAATGAACAATAGCAGTGCATGCGGGGGAAGAGAAGCCCTGAAAACTCTGAGGTATGAAAATTCTACTTCCACATACCAGTACGCTATGCTGCTCAGATTCGTTACTATGCTGTCTGAAATCCGGGTTGGCGGGTGACCAAAAATGGCGACATGCGGGGGCACCATCACCCAATTAAAGATTTCATACGCAAAATTTTCTGGTTTGTTTTTCCATAATTTTGCATGATATACATGTATGGGTTCTTCTTCAACCGGAGTCCAACTCCAGCTCATCAATGGAAATGGTGTCATAGAAAAAATTGCATCAATAATGTATGGGGACATGAAGAATGAAGACGCCTTTCCATTCTCTTTCTGCGCCCGATACTCTGTGACCCGACTGGTCAAGCTATCGGAAATCATCCTTGCCCAGTCAAAGGAACTGCCTTCAGTGACCCGAAACATTAGAGGCACCCACGAAGGGAAAAAGTGCGAGGTGTCCTCCTTCCCCTATAATCGCCATGTCATCATGGCCACATATTTGTACTGCGGTTCTAATGAAGCGATTGAATATATGTCGTGGGTATCAGCTCTGAACTTCGTGGTGTTTGAAACCCAATCCTTTATCAAACTGGACATGGTTTTATCATACTATACGCATTCCTTCTCCTCGAACTCGTCCAAGAACTCAGTGCCATATGTGTAGTCGGACGTTGTGGGCAGCTTATACATGGTTTGCAGATGCTTCGGCTTGAAAGTCCTGATGGTGACTCTCTTCTCGTTCATGATAGTTCTGTTCAGTATGTCCACATGGTCCAATGCCCATAGGACCATATCATAATATGGAAGCAACCGTGGCCTGGCTGCTACTCTGTGCATTCAGGATTGGATGACTATTTTGTACTTGGTGGTCATATCATCTTTTTCATTGTCGCTGGAGTCGTCGGAACAATCCACCAATTCTTCTTGTAGAATATCTGAAACATATGACCAATTTGGGACCGAGTTGATACTTCGGGGCGAAGTATCAAAGACATTATCTGAGCCTTGTCTCGAAACCTCAACATTCGCCTTCGATGCTTTTCGCAGAGCCATGGCTGAAGTTTGTGTTTTAGCTCTTCTGCGATAGAACTACGTATACATATAGAAGTCAGTTTACTCAGAGGTGATTTTCTCTGTGTGCTATGAACATGCATTTGTTATAATGAACCACAACTCTTATATATACTCAAAAAACTCGGTACCCTTCGGAACAATTCTGTCAAATCATCTTTAGAAATAAATTTTTCCATAAAAATCCGATCTTATATCCGTCGATTTGTCATATTTCCTCATTAATGTCATAAATTTTGGCGGTTTCAAAATCTTTGTTGGTGTATGGAGGAAAAAGGCTACCTCGTAAATCGTGTAGACATCAAAGTGCGGGATATTCATTGATTTAGCTTAATTAATCCGGTTTTACCGTTGTTAACAATGTTTCGGTACTCATTATATCAAGGATTTTACTTAAACATTTTGAAACTCTAACACCCAAGACTGCGATGACCGATTTTGGTTAATAAAAACAAAATTGTGATTAGGGGCTCAGTTAATTTTATAATCATTATATTCGCCATATCACAACTCGGAGCTTCAAAGATAAGTTTCTGGAAGATTTACATGCTGAGTTGCGAAACCACGAGATCACAGCAACATGACTTAATTAAAACGGAAGCTAATCTTGGATTAAGTGATCAATTAATTACGTTATAACCGCATCGTGATTTCGCGAGTCGGGGTTTAGAGGGTGAAACTTTCGAAAAGGACAACGCCGAGTGGCAAAATGCTGAGAGAATCTTTTACCACGGTTTAGCTTTTACCCTTAACCTTGACATGAGGTACTCAAATAAGGACCTCGTGTTCTTGGCTATCGAGGCCATGAAAATAAATATTTGGGTTTGGATAACACCGAGGCACGAAACCCCGACGACGTTTAATCCTGAGTTAGGGAAAACTTTACCCTCGTTACTGTCTTGAGTGAAAAGTTAAAACGATTTCATTGTTTCGTGGCTCGGGACGTGTGAGATACATGGCCTATAGTATCCCACCTATGAGATTCCGAAGTATAACAAAAGAGGAATCATTTCTGTGAAAGGTAGGACTCGTTTCGAGACTATAAAAATCATCGTTTCTCGCGTGATAAAGCTTAAGAGATCTCGATATCTCAGAGGGAAAAATGAAAACTATTTTTTAGATTTCAAGCATTATGAATGAAATTTGTGACGGGCTAGAAAAACAGGGGTGGCTCCAACTAGGGATCCCGCCTTCCTTTGAGGTGGGAAGAACAGTAGACCACGTGCCAGTATTGGGTAAATGGAGTCAAAAGCTCAATCAGGCGAAAAGGTTCCTGAGAAGAGGATATCAAAGGGGGAAAAGACTTCATTCTTTACCTTGAAACGCTTTTACAAAATCAGATACTCTTTTTAAACATAGTTGTAGTCCATTTCACAATTTTCCCTTTCCTGCTACTAAATTTAGGCGTGTTTTAAGACAATCGAAATAGTCCTAGGAGACCCAACAGATCTTGCGGTTATCGGCTTGCACCAAAAGAATAAGATTATATGTTTTTTAATTGGGGAGTCCCATCTAAATTTGGGATGTGGATCAGGTTTTAAAAAGCATTGGTTACCAAAGTAGAGTGATATTCATGTATATCATCCTTACAGATATCTTAGACATTGCTTCACTGCCAGCGATCCTGTTCAGTACCCCAGTGAAGTTATCTAGCCCCTTTTACTGAATTTCCTTTCATCACTTCGGAATATATTTATGCATTTAAATGCTGAGACGAGGGCAATCATTTCTGAATTTCCTTTCATCGTCTCTTGGACTAGGTGGGGGCAATCATTTCTGAATTTCCTTTCACCACCTGTCTTATAATTTACTGTTTAGAGCACGAAGATGGGGGCAATCAGTTTGTATCAGGGCTGATATCTGTGTAATATTTTGCATTATAGGCTTGTCAACTTACTTTGATTACTCGGTACCAACCTTCCCTTGACCCTCACAACATCTTCGTTCTTAGGGAGAAAAAGGAAAATAACTCTTTAAGGGCATTCCATTTGAGCAAGCTTCAATCCTCCGATGTCGTTGAAAAACCTAGGAAACTTAGGATCACTCTAAACGTTCCTTCGCTTAGCAAGGGATTGAGAAGTTGTGAAGACCCGCTTTCTTTCCACAATCTGTTTTGAAACTCATGAGATTGAAACGAAAATTTTTTATCCCTTTGTATATGAAACGGAAATATGGTGACTCTTTAAAAGTTAAACCCGAAGATAGAAAGGATGTCAGATAGTGATTTACTGACTGGAAATAAAGAGGTCAAACAATTCAAAACTGTCTCATGTAGATTTTTTAGGGATAATTTAATTTCACTGACCTTTTTTAGATTAGGTGAATTTGTTTAAATTGTCTTAATTTTTTCAAAGATTATCAACCCAAGAAACAACCCTATTATCTATCAATTCAGTTGCTATTGCAGTTTGAATGGCGTTACCTCGGTTTTATTTAACAGTCCTTTATAACATGTCTTTTGAGAAATCTCAACTTTACCTTTTCATTTTACTTTCTTTGCGCAATATGAAATTACTTTAGGTATCACTTGTTTATGCCGATTTATTTTCGACACCGAATTTCAGTTTACTTCTCCTGCTTGTTTCATATGCATCTAGAACCGTGTAAGAGACAAATACCAATCTTATCCGAAATGTGTTGAAAGTTTATGAACGAAAAAACAGAAAATCAAAAAGTAATATTTAAATGAAAATACATATATGTACATAAAATATATATAATAATAATTTTTTTTTTCTCTTTTTTTTTTGAATCTAGCGACTGTTACCTCATGTAATTCTTTAGATATCGCCCGTTGATAGGGGCGTTGAGGACTTCTCCGTCTACATTTTCTAGTAGGAAATAATTTTTTCCTTTTGGAGCCGAGACCCTGAATGGTCCATACGAGAAGTGGTCGAATTTACTATGCTTCGTTGCTTCCTCCTTTCTTGCGTCCCATCTTAGCACTAAATCACCTGGAAGGAATTCTCTGTCCTTTGCTTTGCGGTCGAACAATGCTTTCATGTCATCTTGGTACTTCTGCATCTTTTCATCAACGTTGACTCTATGCTGTTGGACCTAAATCAACTGATTAATTATCCTCGTTACAGGATTGGGTTCTTCATTTTGAGCTTTCCATAACTTCATCACTGGTAGCATTAGGTTTATAGGTAGAACAACATATGTCCCATAGACCATTTGAAAAGGCGAAGCACCGATAGACCTTTTAGTGCTTATGCGGTTTTTCCACAATGCGTATTTCAAGTGTACATGCCAAGACCTTTTATTTTCATCCAATACTTTCTTGATTATATTTACCAGGCTCTTGTTAGATGACTCGACCAATCTGTTCCCCTGGGGGTAATATGTTGTGGAATGGACAAGAACGATGTTATACCTTTGACAGAATCTCATCATAGCCATAGATTTAAAGGCCTAGGAATTGTCAGTAACTATCTTTCAGGGAAAACCGAATCTTGACAAAATATTGTCTTCCAAGAAATCAATTACCACCGAGTTTGTTTCCCTTCTGGTTGGAATGGCTTCCACCCATTTAGTAAAATAATTTGTAGTTGTTAAGATCCACTTGTGTTGAAAAGTGGAATGGGGATTAATCTCACCTATGAAGTCTAGACCCCATTGCTGAAATGGGGCTTCAGCTTTGACTGGAACTAGAGGCAGTGTAGGGAGCTTCTGTTTACCTGTGAAAATTTGACAAGGGTTGCAGGCACGCACTTTGGCATTGGCATCCGAAAAGAGTTTTGGCCAGTAGTACCCAGCCCTCAAGATATTGTAAGCTGTAGCTCTCCATGCGTGATGCCCCTCACAGACTCCCTCATGAAATTCGTCTATAACCCGCTGAGTTTTCGATTCAACTAAACAGACCAATAGGAAACCGAGTGGATCTTTCCAATATAGTTGACTTTCGGTAATACAATATTTAACTGCATGGAGTTTTAAAGTTCTGGCTTTGGATGGTGATAGTTCATTTGGGAATTTTAGAGTTAGCAGGTACAACACTATGTCTCTGTACCAGCCCGATCATAAGAACTTCTCTTCGATCTTGTTTGGGCTTGTTTCCTCATCCATCTCGTTTAGGTCTGTGTCTTCGTCGCCTTCCTGCAGGCGATTGATATCTAGGGCTCTGAGATTTGATTAAGATAAGAGTTTGTCCAGGACTTTCCATTTTATCAATTTGGTCCATTTAAACTACAGATCGAATTCTTGGATTTTAGCGAGCCATCACCCTCTTCTTATGTCACTGTCTGGCTTTACTAATATATCTTTCACAGAACTAGTAGGCACGTACGCAATTATCTTTGAATGTAGTACATAAGTTCTGAATGCCTTTAATGCTTTTACCATTGCGTACGCATATTTTTCTATTATGTCATACTTCAGTTCTGCGTCTCTAAGGCTCTTGCTAAAAAAAGTGATTGGTTGTTTGAATCCCTCTTCATTCTTTTGTAGGAGCACCGCGACGATAGTATGATCAGAGACAAATGAGAAGATAAGAAAATCTTTCAAATAGTCTGGGCTTGCTAACACAGGTGCCTCACTTATGACTTTCTTAATATGCGTGA
Organism: Picea mariana; assembly: GCA_032191745.1. Classification (NCBI taxonomy): domain Eukaryota; kingdom Viridiplantae; phylum Streptophyta; class Pinopsida; order Pinales; family Pinaceae; genus Picea; species Picea mariana. Next base: position 11,897 of record JASDQU011029264.1, read on the forward strand.
AAGATTCTCTGGCCTCAGTTGTCCAATTTACTCCGCTATCCTTCTTCAACATCCTTGTGACCAATTTGACAATCTCAGCGAAATTGGGGATAAACCTTCGTAAAATTTTTATTCTTCCTAAGAAATATTGAATCTCTTTTACATTTTTGGGAATATTTATAGTATCTATTGCTTCAATCCTCTTAGGATCAATCCTGATTCCATCCCTAGATACGATATGGCCCGAAATCTTACCTTCCCGCATAGCGAAATGTGACTTCTTTGGATTCAAAGATAGACCAAACCTGTGGCATTTTTCAAAAGTCTGTTTAAGATGGATCAAGTGTTCTTCATCGATTTTAGAGAAAATCGTCAAATCGTCGAGGTAAATGACTACAAACTTGTCTCTTTCTTCTATGAAAGAGATGTCCATAGCGTGCTGGAATGTGGCCCCTGCATTCATCAAACCAAAAGGGATTTTGTCATACATAAACATACCCCATGGTGTGGTGAAAGTAGTTTTTTACCTGTGTTGTTCATTCATGGCGATTTGATTATAACCAGAGAACCCATCTATCATAGACATTCGGTTTGCTCTAACAAATTTTTCTAATACATGGTCCATTTTGGGTAGCAGATAATTTTCCTTGAGAAACGACTTATTTAAGTTTCGGAAATCCACACATAGTCTGATTTCCCCACTCTTTTTCCTGACTGGGACCAGGTTTGCTACCCAGTCTGAATATCTCAGAGGTACTATTATTTTCGCGTAAAAGTTTCTTAACTTATTTTTCGATCACAAGTAACAAAATGGGGTTAATTTGCCTAAGCTTTTGTCTAAACGGTTTGACCCCAAGCTTCAAAGGTATCTTGTGATCAATTATGGAAGTGTCATATGTTCTTAACTCATCATAAGACCAGGAGAAAACATATTTATACTATCTGAGTAGGTATTTATACTTATCTTTCACTTCGGGAGGGATGAACTTGGATATTTTTACCACCCTGGATTCTTTTTCAGTTCCTATATCACAGTCCTCCATTTCTTCTGGTTGGGGCGGCAAAGTGGATTTCAGAGGTACGTCATTCTGATCAAAAAGTCTTTCTAAAGGAATCAAGCCTTTCAAAATCTGGTTGTTTTTAAGGACCAGCATACGATGATCCACAGTTTTTTCTCAGAAGGTTTCAAGATCTTCCCCTTCTTGCATGATCCACATCGGGTCATTTTGATTTTCTTGGTCTGCATGAGTTTTGGAGAATTCCCCCACTGCTACAAGAAATTTCTTAATTTGTTCGTCATCCTCAAACACCTGCCAGTGTTGGATATTATCTGGTATAGAGGGTTTGTATCTGAATTCAATGTGATACTTCAATTTGAAAGTCATGGGAGGAGAGAAGGTTGAAGCAGCTTTTGCCAATGCATCAGCATGTAAATTCTCTGTGCGAGGGATAAAATGGACATTCATGGATGAGAAATTTTTTTCCATGAGATCCCAAGAAAATTTTATGTATGTTCTTAATCTGGGATGGTTGGCTAGGTACTGTCGGTTTATTTGTTTGACTATTAACTCTGCATCACCGTATACCTCCAAGATACTTATATTTAGCTTCTTGGCAGCCTCTAATCCTAAGATCAATGCTTCATATTCACATAGATTGTTAGTGTAATCTATATCCCACTGTAGTCGGTAGGAAAACAGAACAACGAACTTACCTTCGGGAGCTACAAAAAGCACCCCAGCACCCGTCCCTTCAGAATATGAAGCACCGTCAAAATACATTTTCCAGACACCAGTGTTACACAGATCTTCTGTCATGTAACCTGACTCTTCTCTCTCTATTTCATTTTCTTCCAGACAACCATCTAAACCATCATCAAAACACAAGATACAATTTCCTAGATCTTGGTCTGCAATGTAAATAGGGAAATTGTTTGGGTTTTGAGGGTCACTGACTATATATGCTAATCTTGTTTCTCTGTACAACCGAGTGAACTGACCACCGAACACAGGAATTGTGGCAAACATCATGTCCAATTGAATAGAACCCCCCAACTTGGCTCCCCATTACCTAGATAACAACAAGCTGTACTTTGGGGGAATATCTGCGATAACCACATCCATCACGATACTCTTAATCTGGACCTACACCAGGGTAACTACCAAATATTTTATCATCCCCATACACTTAACCCTTCTTGAGTCAAAAGAATATAGATCTCCATAAGGTCTGGTGATCTGGAGACCCAACTTGTCCATAATAATCTTAGGCATAACGTTATGGGAGGCTCCAGAGTCTAACATGCAATTATGTAGCAATTGATCATACACATTCAGAGTGATGTAAAAGGGAGAAATGGTGTCTTTGGTCCCTTCAAAATGGGGACCAAAGGTGATGTTAGGTTTTTCATCTTCGAGTTTTAAAACATCAGACTGGCTTTCTAGCTCGGAGACACCCATCGCTTTGGTAATCTGCTTTCGATAAACGAGGGTTTTTGCTAATTCTACCAAAGGGATTGGTATCTTGATTTTATTTATCTCATTTTCAAAATTGAAAGCTCCACTCACCTTGTCTATTTCTTTGGTTGAGACTTCCAAATCCTTCCTTTTCGAGTTATTTGTCTGGACCGCTTTATCACTCATGGTCCTGGTTGAAGACATAACTTTATTTACTAGTTCGGTTCCTTGTGTTTGGGTTTCAACTTTTTCCACTTCGGACCCTTGTGTTCTTACTAATTTAGTTTTGTTGTTGGGTAATAAGGTCCCTTACGAAGGAGGCTCATAAGCTTGACCTCTTTGGAGGATTTTCTTGGGTTGAGTAGTTGAGGTGGGCTTACTCTTAGATCTTAAGTTGTACTTTGGTTGAAACTCAGCCATTATCATCTCAGTTTCTGGTTGAGGTTCACAGAGATCAGTGTGATCACATTCTTCACCCTTATTCAGCAGTTGTGTCATGTTTAGATATTTTTCATAGTCTTCTTGATTAAGATATGGTTGAGTGCAGTCATCACTGAAGTTCGTGACATCATTATCCGAATCTCCGAAGTCCTGAAAATCATTCGCTCCTATAAAATTTTCACTCTTTAAGGGAGCTTGTATTTTTTGATCCTCATTTTTTATTTGTCTTTGTTGGTTCGAGGGGTTGGGGTTCCTCTTGAAATCCTTTTTGGGGAAAGAGACATCTTTGGCAAGTTCGAGCTCTATTCTGGATATTTTATTTGAAAGTTCTCTAATTACTCTGGCCATATCGTCTACCCTATCATCTGTGGATCTATTAGACCCCGACGGACCTGTTGGTTCTCTAAAGCATTTGGTCTCTCAGTTTCGTGTTTCAAATTTTTCTTTAAGCTTACCCGAAGCCATCATATTAGACTCTATTTCTATTGCATCATCCTGCATTCGGTTTAGGGTCGCTCCCCTTCTTTCTCGCAAAAGGAGTGCAAAATCCGGTTCGCAAGCTTTGGCGAAAGTCACTTTAGCTGCAGGTTGGGACGGTTTAACCTCGGTTGGGATTTTATTATACAGTTTGTTGAATCTCTAAATAAATTCCATGATTTTTTTTGAGTTCTTTTTCCTCAAAGACCCAAATTTGGTTAAATAATATAGATGGTCTTTACTCTCGCCCCATTGTCTGAGGAAAGAATCTTCCAAAGCATCAGAAGACAAGATAGAAGCTGCAGGTAGGCTCCAAAACCAAGTTCGGACCTGGCCTTCGAAGGTTTGGACAAGAAGTCTTGAATATACGTCCTCATGTTTGATACCTAGAGTGTCAGTGAATTGATCAAAGAAATTAATATGTTTTGTCACTGTCAGATCCCCTTCCCCGATAAATTTTGGTAAATTTTTTATGTAATTTTTGGGAAGGTCATGTAGAGGGACGGGCAATACTAAGGGAGCATATCTGGCTACAAATTTCAAAAACACTCTAGGAGGGGGAGCAGGCCCTTGGCCTCCATCTCCTCCTAGAGGGGCTCCTCCTCCTCCTCCTCTGATAAACCCTCCACCTCCTCCTCTGACGGCTGTCATCGTTATTTGTGGAAAGTTATAAAGGGGGTTTTGGAAAATTAAAAGTGACTCTTTGTTCTCTTTGCGAAGAGGAAAATCCGACGAGGAAAGATAAGGGACATGAGGACTCGATTCCTCGGATTTGCAAGAGACAAAATAAGAAGAACCGACGATTGTGGAAACTGAGTGTGCAACACACTCTTCAGAATTTGGTGAAGTCGGGAAATTTGACTAAAGGAAAGATGGTATGTAAACTGTCGACGAACTATCAAGAGGGCCCTTTCCTTTGTGTATTAAGGGAATAGTTAGATGAATCCCACTCCTAACTTTGGAGCAGTTTGGTGTTGAAACTTTAGTATCAAAGAGAGCACTGAGCGAAGTTGAGGGTTTAGAAGAACTCTTAGTCTTTAGTGGTGGGGTTTTAAGTTTGTAAACTGCAGTGGTTGGCTTAAGAGAGCCTCTCGCCTTTAGAATCTTTTTGGGATCGATAACGGGCGTAATCTGCTTACCATACGGTTTTTGTATGGTATTCCTTCGACCAGATGCCAGTTTATTATTTGTGGAGTCACCAAGTGAAATATTATGAAGCCTTAAAAGGTGTGTACTCTTTGTTCACTATCAAAGGGTAACACTTTAAACGAAAAACAAATGTCATTTTCCCAGGGAAAAATATTTCGTAAATTTGGTCCCCGACAATAGGGCCAGAAAGATGTTGTTCTAGAGTTTGTACTTAAGGCTTAGAAGTACAGTGTCTAGGCATCCGAAAGTGTGTAAAAGGTGGAGCTGAGAGAAACGTCAACATTCGGCAAATAAACTAAGGAAGATTTCTATGTTGGCGTTGTTTAGCTTCCAACTATTCCTGGATAGTTATATCTTGTTCAATGGTTGCCCATGAACATTCAAGTTCGACCCGATTAGTAGCTGTTTTAAGAATGGTGTCAAAAAGGTTTAAGGCAATGTGCATTTGGTTCGATAATCTGGTTTCGATATTGGGCTGTGTTGGTACAGGGACAATCATGGAGGAACAGTAAAAGTAGGAAAAACTTCAGAGAGAGATTAGATGCTATCTCAATTTGGTCGTATAAAAGAGAATTTACAGTTCCAGGAATAAAATAGGGATGCAAATCAAAGGCTATTTCCCATAACTATATTATATTTTAATAAAAGGTATGAGGTGGGAGAAAAACATTTAGTTGTCTATAGTGTAAGGCTCCTATCAGGGGAGAATCACACGTATAAACAGAAGAGGAAAATTGTAAGGAAATAACCGATGTAGCAGAGAATATGTGTAGAATTCTGAAAATGTGGATTGGTCTTACACCCGCTGATAGCTGGTACAGAGGAAAAATAGTAAACAATTAAAGAAAACAAAAATTCATTCGCTATAGTAGTGGTCGTAATAAATTATAACGAAGCACATCAGTTAGGAATATGAAATGAAACAAAAAATGAGATACAAGAAAACAAACTTGTAACACAGTCGTGACAGAATTGAGAATCTTCAGATTTGCTTTGTATTAACTCTCAAATGTAAAAAACTCTGTTACAATTGACACAAAAATGTCCAGCCCTGTTTATTTCTTTCTGTGGTATATTTATACAATTTTACAAATAAGACAGAATCTCAATAGACACAAAATTTCGGTTATGACAGGGAGGAGAGAAATCGCTCAATTTCTCCTTCTCTGTCTTCACTTGGTGCTAGATGTTTGTCATCGTGCGGGCTCGGTACAGGCGACACATCTTTCAACTAGCTGAGATATTAGCCACAACGGTTATGCTTGACAACTGGATTCAAAGAAGTAACATTCTCGAGCTAACTGCTACAGCCTGTGTTCCATCTATCCATCTATAATGTTGAAGGATCATAATTGCATGCTGGGTTTAATCATGCATTTATCTACTTGGACTATGTCTACCATAGTCATCTGAGAAATATTGACCGAATCTCCTTCTTATTTTTCCTTCAGATCAAGAGAGATCTTTTCCACATTCATTTGCATCAACGTCTCGGCATTACCTCCACTGTCAATGCCCAACAGATCACTGTCTATAGAATTAAAATCCTCCTCTAAGGAATTGGTTATCTTCTTGGCTTGCTGCTTGCCTTCAGTGATGTTATGCTCCCATTCCTTTAATAGAATGATTCCTCTGGTTTTCTCTGAAATGGTGAACCTGGGAGTACTTGTCGAAAACATGTTGTTTGTGGCTATCAAAGCCTCCTGGAAGGCAACCCGATCTACTCTGGCATCCCTTTATCTAGTAGATAAGTTCTCGGAAACTTGATTGACCGGCGAATAGTTGTCCTGGATCGCTTCTACTTTGGTGAGCAAATTTCGCTGTGTCGCAAAGACTCTGCTCTGAATCTCGATCGCCTGGGATTTGAACATCCTAATGTTTATCATTCTATTCTTGGCGATCTCCACCCTAGTCTGTAGCTACTCGATCAAATCCCTTTGTTGGCTCGCTTGCATTCGACCATCCTGGACTACCAGTTGTGCTTGCTAGAGCTTTGTTTTGAGCAGCTCTATCTCTCTTTTATCAGCCAACCTAGTCTGCTCTATTCCCATGCTTGCCTAGTCTTTAGAAGTTTTTGTTGTTGTGGCCAGTCTAGCCTCGAGGGTCATAATTAGGCAATTTTTTCTTTTAATTTGGTTCTTTAAGAGCCCAACTGAAAATTGATTAGCTGAGGCATATGCTCCTAGCGTCCCCGCTATTTCAGTGGCGAATTGCTCATTATTTTTGTCCTTTCCCTAAGTTTTAACTTTATACTTCTTGGCAGTTGACTCTCCTTCCTGGTAGAATTCCCTTTTTACTACCACCTTTCTCTTCTTATCGAAGAAAAACTCATTCAGAGGGAGTTCTTCCACCCTTATGGGCCTCAATTCTTCATTGAATATCCATCCCGTATGGATATTTCCCTGCATCAACTGCAAGGGGGTGACTGATGTGATAGGTTCCCTGATCTGCTTCACAGATTTTCCCGAAGTAGCGACCGGACTCTACTTCTTTGGCGGGTTGGGAGTCTTTATCTCTGCTTCTTCGGTGGGTCTGGAGTCTTTTTCTCTGCTTCTGGACTCTTTGTTTGCTCCCCCTCGTCCTGGTGTTTTCCTTGGTTGGGAGTTGCATCCTTAGAAACTTCGGCATCCTTCTGTTTCATCTCCAAAGTACCTGGACCCTCACCTCATAACACTCCAAGAAGACAGCTACGTCAATGTTCCTGGAACCTCAGAACATCGGCTCTTTCCTCGGGTGCCAAGGATTGTATCTGAGCTAGAATCTCCGCATAGGACCTTACTCCTCAAAAAATGTCATCGGAGGGTGAATTCTCATGCTCAAATCTCTTGAGCCCGCAATTTTCCAAATGATTGCTCACGACCCTCTGCGGATCGTGCCTCTTGTATTCGATGGAGACCAAATTTAAGTCTTCCAGGGCTGCACCCTCGACTTTGGCATGCCCGAAATCTAATAAAGAATAAGAATTCAAATGAACAGGAAAAAATGGCCATACCTTCTTCGAGTACCCTTTAAGTTCTTTGCTTACACCGCCTATAACCATTTGGCAGACAACCTCGCGACAAGCCAGCTTGTTGGGAATGAATAATGGCAGCGCATGCGGGGGAACAGAAGCCCCGAAAACTTTGAGGTATGAAAATTATGCTTCCACATACCAATCCGCTATGCTTCTCAGATTCGTTACTATGCTGTCCAAAATCCAAGGTGGCGGGTGACCAAAAATGGTGACATACAAGGGCACCATCACCCAGTTAAAGATTTCATACGCAAAATTTTCCTCTTTGTTTTCCCATAATTTTGCATGATATACATGTATGGGTTCGTCTTCGATCGAAGTACAACTCCAACTCATTAATGGAAATGGTGTCAGAGAACAAATTGTGTCCATAATGTATGCAGACATGAAGAATGAAGACGCCTTTCCATTCTCTTTCTATGCCCGATACTCTGTGACCCGACTGATCAAGCTATCGGAAAGCATCTTTTCCCAGTCAAAGGAACTGCCTTCAGCGACCCGAAACATTAGAGGCACCCACGAAAGAAAAAAATGTGAGGTTTCCTCCTTCCCATATAACTGGCATGTCATCATGGCCACATATTTGTACTGCAGTTCTAATGAAGCGATTGAATATATGCCGTGGGTATTAGCTCTGAACTTCACGGTGTTTGAAACCCAATCCTTTATCAAACTGGACATGGTTTTATCATACTGTACGCATTCCTTCTCCTTGAACTCATCCAAGAACTCAGTGCCATATGTGTAGTCGGACATTGTGGGCATCTTATACATGGTTTGCAGATGCCCTGGCCTGAAAGTCCCGATGGTGACTCTCTGCTCGTTCATGATAGTTCTGGTCGGTATGTCCACATGGTCAAATTCCCATCGGACCATATCATAATATGGAATCAATCGCGGCCTGGCTACTACTCTGTGAATTCCAGATTGGATGACTATTTTGTACTTGGTGGTCATATCATCTTTTTTATTGTCACTGGAGTCGTCGGAATAATCCACCAATTCTTCTTGCAGAATATCTGAAACATATGACCAATTCAGGACCGAGTTGATACTTCGGGGTGAAGTATTAGAGACATTTTCTAAGCCTTGTCCCGAAACCTCAACATTCGCCTTCGATGATTTTCACGGAGCCATGGCTAAAGTTTGTGTTTTAGCTCTTCTGCGATAGAACTGCGTATACATACAGAAGTCAGTTTACTCAGAGGTGATGTGATCTATGTTCTATGAACATGCATTTGTTATAATGAACCACAACTCTTATATATACTCAAAAAACTCAGTACCCTTTAGAACAATTCTGTCAAATCATCTTTAGAAATAAATTTTGCCATAAAAATCCGATCTTATATCCGTCGATTTGTCATATTTCCTCATTAATGTCATAAATTTTGGCGGTTTCAAAATCTCAGTTGGCATATGGAGGAAAAAGGCTACCTCGTAAATCATGTAGACATCAAAGCGCGGGATATTCATTGATTTAGCTTAATTAATCTGGTTTTACCGTTGTTAACAATCTTTCGGTACTCGTTATATCGGGGATTTTACTTAAACATTTTGAAAATCTAACACCCGAGACTGCGATGACCGATTTTGGTTAATAAAAACAAAATCGTGATTAGGGGCTCAATTAATTTTATAATCATTATATTCGCCATATCGCAACTCGGAGCTTCGAAGATAAGTTTCTGGAATATTTACATGCCGAGTTGCAAAACCGCGAGATCGTGGCAACATGACTTAATGAAAAAGGAAGCTAATCTTGGATTAAGCGATCAATTAATTACGTTATAACCGCATCGTGTTTTCGCGAGTCGGGGTTTAGAGGGTGAAACTTTCGAAAAGGACAACGCTGAGTGGTGAAATGCCAAGAGAATCTTTTACCACGATTTAGCTTTTACCCTTAAACTTGAGATGAGTTACTCAAATAAGGACCTCGTGTTCTCAGCTATCGAGGCCATGACAATAAGTTTTTGGGTTTGGAGAATGTCAAGGCGTGAAACCCCGACGACGTTTAATCCTGAGTTAGGGAAAACTTTACCCTCGTTACTGTCTTGAGTGAAAAGTTAAAACAATTTCGTTGTTTCATGGCTCGGGACGTGTGAACTACATGGCCTATAGTATCTAACCTACGAGATTCCGAAGTAGAACAAAAGAGGAAGCATTTCTGTGAAAGGTAGGAATCGTTTCGAGAGTATAAAAATCATCGCCACTTGCGTGATAAAGCTTAAGAGATCTCGATATCTCAAAGGGAAAAATGAAAACCATTTTTCAAATTTCAAGCATTAAGAATGAAATTTGTGACGGGCTAGAAAAACAGGGGTGGCTCCAACACTGTTATTGCATTATTGTGTTAGATCTAACAGATAGTTGTGTGGAGTAGATATAAGAGGATACTTGATATATGATTGTTGTGTTGTTGTTGTATTCGATTCACCTGATATTCCCTTTAGATGTAGACATATCTTTCCTGCAACCCCTCCATAGCTGCTTCGGGTGAGACTGCATCTGCTTCGCAGGTGTTGCCGAAAGGGCCAGTAGTTAGGGCTTGCTGGTTCACTCGTGGAGATGAAACTTGGGTCTACCCCTGTGCCAACTGAATACAGGCTAGAAGGAAACAAAATCAAGAAAGCACAACAACATATTCAAGAAGTAAAGAAAGTTTTGCGTAAAATCTATAAAGCATAAAGATATGTAATGGGTTGGGGGTTATGCAATTGTTGTTCTATTTTTGTGGGGATTTTTCATTTTTGTTGTTATTGATAATTACTGAGAATGAACTACAACTGCACAGAGTTTGAGAGTTGAGATCGAATATCTCATTATCGATTCACTTTTATAAGTCTTGATATCAACGGATTTCTTCCATGTATAATCAGTTGTGATAAGATAATGTATGTTGGATTATTCAAGCACCTTAAACTTGTCATTATGTGGATGAATGTAGGGTTTCATTTCTACGCAATTTATCTTTTTCAGTGTAGCTATTAGTTATGTTATTGTTTAACTAAGCCTCTTGATGTACTTGTTTTGTAATACCCCAGGTTGAGCCCGAATTGTAATGTACATATAGTTTTGCGAGACAAGATACTTTGGGCCAGAGTTCCTTTGTAAATATATTTTGAGGCTAGAGCGCCTATGTAATTATTAGGCCAGGGAGCCTAGATTGTTAAAAGGCCAGCGTGCCTATATTGTAATTTGTAATCATACTCATATTATTAATAAAATAAATCACCATTGCAAATCGACCAAACAAAAAGAGACATAGGGATAAACTCCACTAGAAAGGGAAATAGTGATAAGAGTATAGGAAAAGGGCTAAGCTAGGGAGGCTTAAGCCCAAAGTAATATTATATTAATATTCCTAAAGTTTAAAGTATGGATATAACTTTATATACCTTAATTTTGTACCCTAATTTTCTAAAGTAGGGATAAGGGAGTTCCTTGGGGGGAATGTGTCATAAAGGGAACATGCAAATATATTTTGGGTATTTAGTACATTTCCCCATCATTTAATCATTTTTCCATCATGATTCCATCCTCTGTACTTGGAAGAAATACTATGCATGCGTACCAGTATTGGGAAATACTGGGAGCATTTTCTGGGAAAAATGCAACTAATGAAGCGGGTTTTTAGGCATGCACGTTGTTGAAGAGGTGGGTTTTTCAGGCCCATGAGTGATTGAAGAAGAGGTTTTTCAGGACTGTGAGAATTCTCTATAGGTGATCAAAATGTTTGGAATTAATTCCCAAGGTGCCAAGATGCAACTACAGGGCTCTGAGACTTCTTGTCTGGCCTGTTATTGAATCCCCAAAAGGGAAGTGAGGTAGTCAAAGGGTTGTTGAGCCGAGAAGGGTCACACTTCCTGTGGTGGGACATGCATGTGGGGAATGAGGGACTATGGTTTTTTAGCTTGTGTTGGCACCTAATTCTAATTTTTTATGTTTTCTGAGAGACCTTATCTTAGGTTAGGATTCCCTTGCCTAGGTGGCATTTCAAACCTACCTCGAGGGTGACCCATTGCTAAGAGCTATAAGTAGTGCGATCTATGGATGGGAGGAATGTGGAAGTTATGCATGTAGTTGGTGTTTAATCATAATATAATTTTCTCTTATGCGTTGTGTTAATTACTCTGTGTGTAATTATCTATTTGTTGTTATGGAGTCTCTGTCAAAATTATGTTTATGAATCATTATTGTTTTCTTGCATAACTATGTTCATGTGCAGAGAATTATTATTAAATTTATTGGTATTAGAGTTTCATAAATTTGGTGTGGCATGCTACAAAGTGGTATTAGAGATCCATTTTTCAACACTGAGCCTGCATGGGCCAATTAACAGAGCACGAAAAAATGAAATTGCAGAATAAGCATGCAAATGGTTTGACAAAATGATGGAGTGGGAATGTCTACAATTCGTTTGTTGAAATTGCAGTAGTGAAATTAGGGAAATTTCACAAGAATTTTGAGGGAATTTAGCCAGGGATCTGAAATCCCCAAAATTTAATTGCATATTGAACAAATTTGGGCCTGAAGACTGTCGAATTTTAATTTTACAATAAGTTACAATGATAGAAATTGTAAAATTTCCTTAATTCCTGAATAAATTTGAATGAGATTCATACCCAGGAATGTCGACCAGCAGTGAACGCAAGAAATTGGTTGCTACAATGTTTGAATTGGTATTTATTGGGGTGATATTGGACGAATTGGGCAAAAGCCCCAATTTATGCAGTGTAATTCATGGTGATTTTGACGTGGATGAGTGGAATTTTTGTGTACAGGGACTGAATTTGTGATTATAGGAAAAAATTTGTCCATATAGAGCTTAATTGTAGAGTTGTAATGGTAGAAGAAGAAACAATTAAGTAGAATTGGGAAAAATCCCCAAATTTTGTCGATAAATTTATGGAGATTTGAGGAGAAAAATGATGAATTTTGTATGCAGATGGTGAATTGGTATTCATAGGAACAAATTCGGTTATATGATTCTAATATAGTGCTTCAATGGTGGATAGAGGAAGAATTTAAAAATTGGGCGTTTTTGGAAATTTCAAAAAAATCGACAAAATTGGAAAATTTGGAATTTTTTTTCTGTACCGTGACGTCAGCCTAACATGGAGGGTACGTGTCATTTGACATGGAAGAATGGTGATTTATACCATCATTATGTATATCTCACGATGGTAGGTACAGAGTGGCATGGTGGAAGAGGTGGCATGTGTCTTGGCACCATAGAAGCGACACCTTCCTACCCGGCAGAACCCTGAATTCCAGACACGTGGAAATGCTACGTTGATTGTGGGGGGGTCCAGGGTGGTTACCTTAACAAAAATATGTGGGGTCTCAATGCACCAGGGAATGAAACATCACCATGGTATTAACCTTGGTTATTTTTTGTGTCCCCTCCCCCCCTCGGTTAATGGTCGGCAGGTTGGGGGGCCCACAATGCGACGTGGGTCGTTGGTTGTCGTTGACACCCACTGCACCATAACCATTATATCATTTCGAAGAGAAAATTTGTGCACCAAGGTAAATGGGTGCAATATGGGGCTTTCCCATCCCCACAACCCAATAAAAAACCACCGCGTGGTGACTAGATGGTGGGACCCGAAAAGAAAGGTAAGTGTGCCAAGAAATAAAGGAAAGGGAAGAAGTAAGGTGAAAGAAGAAGAAGGTAGAGGCCAATGGGGCATAACTGGGTGGCCAGGGAGTTGACATGGCACCAAATTTCAGTTCCAGGTGGAATTTGAATTCTACGCTAGCATTTAAGTCAACACTAGTTATCCATAATTTATAGAAAATAATGTATTATGCTCAAAAAATGGGCGATTTACTAAGTGTTCAAGTTGAAGGCCATTTTCAAAGGCCTAAACAACATTTTCTGGAAATCAAAATCATATGAAACTATGTGTCCTTCCAAGATATGTATTTTTTGTATCTAAAATAATAGAGCTCGAAGATAAATTTCTAATGATGTAAACCATTCATCAAACGGATTTAGTATGAAGAAGTTACAGGTCAAACCGTGCAGGATAAATTTGAGACCCAATTAACTTCCAAGGGCCATAACTTCCTGCTCTTGAATAAAATTGGGGCACATGAGAAATATAAGGAAATATATTCATCCATATAAGACAACCATGTAGTCAAAACATAAATATGGGGATATAAAAATGCACAAGATGACATAGAAGATACATGTAGCTTTCTGGGCTAAAAAGGTAGATTGGCCTTAAAATTCAGTAGGCTATATCTAGCATCATGTAGCTTAGGTAAAGATGAAAATTGGTCAAAATGACTAGAATAAGATCATTAAGGAACCCAATTTAGTTATTGTTAAATTTTTTAAGGAGCAGGTGCAATGGCACATAAGCACATTTAAGAAAAATTTGCACCTAATTGAAGGAATTTTTGGGTAATAATCAAATTACTATAATTTTTTTCTCACAATCAAAAATTGGGAAAGAGAGAAGTCATTGGAAAGGTATGAGATGGGAGAATCTAGTTAGGTACCCATAATTGTGATTTGAGTAGAATAATATTCCAGGAAGTCAAAGAAAATATTTCTGACAACCGTAAAGGGGAAAAATTGTGCATATATTACCAGATTTGTATATTGTGGTTGTATGCTTGCTTTAACGAGAATTTTTAGAATTGTTATCTTATATCGTAAATGTGTTGAAATAAAAGGTTAAGGTTGATGATAAAACATAGAAAATTGTATTTAAAAATGGTATCTACATGTATGAGGAACAAGGCAGGGTCATTTCTTCAAAATGTGGAATGATTGCTTGTGCATCAGCCTAAGAAGTGGGAAGTGTATCTACCATTGGTAGAGTTTTCCTACAATAATGGTTATCATGAATGATTGAAAATGAGCTCGTTTTACGTTTTGAATGGAAAGAAGTTTATAGTTCCAATCAATTGGGATAGTCCAGTGGATAGAATCACACTTGAACTTAAGCTTGGGATTATGACCATAGATTAGTATGTAAGGATATTCTTAGAATTGTTGAAATATGTTTCTTTCATCAAGGATGAAAAAGTTAATTTTTATAGTTACTTGAGTAGGATACCATCATTTATCAGTGATAAGATATGGTATGATGATCCAAAGACACTGGAGGAAAAAATAAGGAGGAATAAGTTCATTTACTATCAGCATAGAGGAAGATGAACTTTCCAAAATGCTTGGGAAGACAAGAAGCAAAAGCAAGATGGAACAGAGGAAGAAGAGAACCAAGCCACCATTATTTAGAAATAAATCTCAAGGACAACCAATTCCTATGGATCCTAGAATGATTGAGACAATGGGGAAAAAACCAAGGTAGCCACTTATTCAATGTTGGGTTTGTGGGGGACACCACATGTATAGGGATTGTCCTCATAGAGATGAAAAGTGAGGACTATTCATAATATATAGTAGGTTGATATAGTGGAAGACATGGGAAGAAATGTACCAAGGATCTATGCAGCTCTAGACAACAAGTAAGTTGACTTCCATTCTCATATGATTGAAGTGGAAGGAAAGATGAACAACTAACCCATTGTTACTTTAATTGATTTAGGAGCTAGTCGTATTTATCTAGGTCCTAAGATGGTGAAAATATTTCAATTTCCAAGAAGAAAGCTTGGAAAATATTGGTTGGTGAAGCTAGGTACAAGAGATAAGAATAAATTTAATGAGATGGTTAAGCCATGCCCAATGGACATGAATGGGCTGAACACAAAAGATGATTTGAATATCATACCATTGGATCATACGATTTCCTATTTGGTAGGAAAAGCATCATGTTATCCTAGAGTGTTATAATAAGGCATTTACCTACTTGGATGATGAAGGGAACTTGAGGACATTTCAGGCAATTCTCAGGGCAGTAACCATCAAAGAAGTTTCAGCCTTGCAGTTAAAGAAATGATTTAGGAAAGGGTGTCAAATATTTGCAACACATATGGAAGAAACACCTAAGGATAAAGTGTCAAATGTTGAAGACTATGCAGTACTAAAATAATTTGAAGATGTATTTAAAGAAATAACATGGTTTAGAACGAAAGTAGATATTTATTTCTCTATAAATTTGATGTCTGGAGAAAACCCCAGTATCCAAGACTCCTTATAGGATGAGTACACCAGAGTTGAAGGAATTGCAAATGAAACATGAGAAGATTTTGAAGAAGTGGTATATACACCCAAGTGTGTCACCTTGGGGTGCCCCAGTGTTGTTTTTGAAAAGGAAGGATCGAACCTTGAGACTTTGCATTGATTGTAGGAAGTTGAACAAGGTAACTGTGAAGAACAAGTATAATTTTCGAAGGATAGATGATCTTTTTTATCAATTGAAAGATGATAAGATATTCTCCAAGATTGATCTTAGTTCAGACTATCATCAGCTAAGAATTAAAGAAGAAAAAATCAACAAGACTTCCTTTAGAACAAGGTATGGCCATTATGAGTTCACAGTGGTGCCATTTGGGTTGTCAAATGCACCAGCTGTCTTCATGTGCTTAACGAATGGTATTTTCAAGGAATATTTTGATAATTTTGTCATTGTCTTCTTAGATGACATCCTTGTATATTATAACTTTGAAGAAGAGCATGAGAAACACTTGAGGATGGTGTTACAAATATTGAGGGAACATAGGTTGTATGCCAAAATGGAGCAAGTGTTCATTCTACTAGAAGAAAATTCATTATTTGGGCCATATCATTTCAGAGGAAGCGATAACAATGGATCCAGAAAAGATAATATACATTGAAGGGTGGCCAACACCGAGGAATATCTTTGATGTGAGATTATTAATGGGGCTTGCGGGTTACTATATAATATTTATTGAGGGATTCTCAAAGATTTCACACCCAATCACTTCCTTGCAAAAGAAGGGTGTGAAGTTTGAGTGGACATCAGATTGCAAAAGAAGTTTCCAACACTTGAAATATTTGTCAACCGTTGCACCAATTTTGAGAAATGTTGATCCTAATGAAGATTTTATAGTATGCATTGATGCATGTAAAGAAGTGCTTGGTGGAGTCCTTAGTCAGAATGGGCATGTGGTATGCTATGAATCAAGGAAGTTGAAGGAGCATGAAAGAAACTATGCTACTCATTATTTGGAATTGGAAGCCATGGTGCATTCCTTGAATATGTGGAGGCATTACCTCATGGGAAAAATATTTGAGTTGAGGACACACCATAGTGGTCTCAAATATTTATTTGGACAACCAACTTTAAATGTCAGGAAAAGAATATGGTTGGAATTCCTCAGTAAATATGACTTTGATATAAATCATATCAAAGGTAAAGAGAACAAGGTGGTGGATGCACTCAACAGAAGGGTGCATGAGATGCATGCTACAACCATTAGCATGTATCGAACAAATTTGAAAGACAAAATTCTAGAGGCTACAAAATCAGATCAGCGGTACATGGAAATAATGGAAAATTTTCAACAAGGTAATTTACAACAGAAAATTGAAGACTATAAGATGGAAAAGGATGAAATTATCATGTACAAGGGAAGAATTTATGTGCCAAATTATCAGGAATTGAAAAATATGATATTAAAATAAATGCATAATGTTCCCTATGTTGGGCACCCAAGTTACCAGAAAACTATTGCAACTATCAAGAGACAATATTATTGGCCACGTATGAAGAAAGAAGTTGTTGATTTTCATGAGAGGTGTTTGTAATGTTAAAAGGTAGAGGTTGTGCATAGACACCCAATTGGTTTTCTATAGCCATTGCCCATTCCTGAGTGGAAATGTGAAGTTGTAACAATGGATTTCATCACTAAACTACCCAGAACAAACAAGAAACATGATCCCATCATGGTGGTGGTGGATAAGCTTACTAAATATTCCCATTTTATTCCAATGAACTTAACTTACAAGGAAGCTAACATTATTGATATTTATATGAGAAAAAATGCTAGGTTTCATGGTGTACCTAATAAAATTGTGCTTGAAAAAGATCCCAATTTCACATCAAACTTTTGGAAGGGATTATTTATAGGATTTGGGAAAAATCTAAAGTTTAGGAAATCCTATCATCCAGAGTCATATGGGAAAACAAAAAGGGTAAAATGTGTGATCGAAGACATTGCAAGGATGTATGTGATGGATAAACCATCAAAATGGGATGATTATTTGCATTTGGTTGAGTTTTCTTACAACAATGGGTATCAAGCATCTCTAAAGATGAGCCCATTTGAGTCAACTTATGGCAGAAAGTGAATCACCAGTGAATTGGGACAACCTAATAGAGAGAGTAGTGGTTGGGACAGATTTACTTAGGGAAATGGAAGAGAAGATGGTGAAAATAAAACAAAATTTAAAGGTTTCCCAGGATGGACAGAAAATCTATGTCGATTATGGAAGAACTCACAAAGAGTTAAAAGTGGGTGACCATGTGTTATTGAAAGTAAATGCAAAGATAAGTTCCCTAAAGTTGGGAAATTGTTCAAAGCTCGCAACATGTTATTGTGTTCCATTTGAAATCCTATAGAGGATTGTTCCTATTGCATACATTCTTGCACTACCTACATCGATGTGTATTCATAATGTATTCCATGTATATTTTCTTTAAAAGTATGTACCTTATGATAATCATGTTATTGATTGGAATGTGATTGTGGTAGATCCAGAAGGCGAATTTCAAGTGAAACTAGTTTGCATATTGGACTGAAAGATCAAACAACTCCAGAATCAACCATAGGGATAGTAAAGGTCCAATGAACCTGGTATAATATTCCTGGGGATGCAACTTGGGAGAAAGAGGATGATATGTGGGCATAATATCTACATCCTTTTTAGGAATTTTGAAGTTTTGATTGTATATGTGTATATACTTCACTGAGTGTTAGAAAAACAGGACCGCGGAGCAATAAAATAAAACATATGTCGAAACAAAACACAGAAGATAAACAATACAATAGAGACACAGATTTACATGGTTCACCCAGTGTAGGCTACGTCCACCAGAGAAATTGCCAGGTCCTTCCTTTATTATTATCCATCAAATGAAGGGATACAAACTACAACAAAACTCGTTGTAACTTTCTCTTCTTTCTCTCACAGTCTCCTCTCTCAGAATACAATACTCCCCATAATGCATAGCCGCAATACATTTCCCTCATAATAGAGGGTTTCCTTCTAGGGAAAAAAACCTAACATAATTTCTACTGTTAGATATGTGACCTTATAATGAATAGTCTAGATTTACAATGAAATTACAATATACATTTACAAGGCAATTTTCCCTTCAGGGGCTTCACCCCCAAACCCCCCAGCCAGGGGGATAGGCCCCCTGGACCCCGTAGAGGGGGTACCCCCCCTCTACACTCCCCCACATGGAAGAGTGTACATACTTCTGGGGTGTAAAGTCTTCATGGGATATAAACACGACTGAAATAAAGGACCTCTGAATCAGGAACATAATCAGGCTCCACAACCAACAATCTCCCACTTTGAGACTGATCTCAACAACTCCACCGCTATTGTATATGCTAAACTTTGAACCTTCTTGGACCTGGAAAATTTCTCATCTTCATATTCCTTCTTGAAGACCAACTGAAACTGAGAAGGAACTTAGTTTCTCTCTGGTTACTCCCTTTGTTAACATGTATGTAGGATTATGGCTAGTGTGTATCTTTTTCAACTTCAAATGTCCATCTTCCAAGGTGGATCATATGAAGTGGTACCTCAAATGTATATCCTTAGTATTCGAATGGAAGGCTGAGTTCTTTGCAACGTGAATTTCACTCTCACTATCATAGTGCAACCTGTTATTCTCCTTCTTTTTTCTCAATTCCTCCATAAACCTTTGTAACCAAATCATGTCTTTACTAACCTTTGTAGCAACAACATAATCTGCCTCTATTGTTGAAAGTGCAACAACCTTTTGCAGTTTCGAAATCCAACT